>APFE031548418.1:22066-109236 GCA_000404065.3 Pinus taeda
AACTGAGTAAATTTCAACTCCTCTTCTCACAAGGTATTCTCGATTAATTTCTATATAGTACATAATATGTCTCCGTTGTTTCAGCAAAAGCTTGCTTTGAAAATTTTGCCACTTGAGAGGCGGATTTCATCATTTTCGTTAGAAATTAGTTTATGTATATAAATTTATTTTGGTTTAAATTTTAGGTTCCTATAGAAATGCTAAAAATGATAACTTTTAGGTTCATATGGAAATGTTAAAATTGATTTGAAATTAATATAATTTTATATTAATGATAATCCAATGAGAGAGCGGTTTGGGTTGGGTCAAACTACACTAAGCCCGCCTTCGACCGGTTCAAACTACAGAGTGATTTTTACTCACTCTAGTATTGTAATGGTTTGAGAGACGAATCTCCAAGTCCGGGAGCATCGCCATACTGCTATGTTTCATCAATGGTTAGGGAAAATCGAGGCCAAGCCCATGGAGGTGAGCCCTTCCTCCATGGAGGAAATTCCCAATTTTCATTGTTGGTTTAGTTACCTCCACAGGTCATTAAGGTTGTCTTTCTCTTGTTGAATAGGTGGATTACCTCTCGATGGAACCCTCAAGGGTCAGGTAATATTTTCCAGCAACTGCTCTATTTTTCATAGTTTCTTTATGTTTATATGATACATATCTTATACAACAGTGTTCTGAGTTGATGCAGGTAATGTGCCACCCTTACCTTAGTTCCTATGGAGTCGATTTGGTGCCCTCCCAAATCCTGAGGACCAATATAATGCACTACTTTGCATAGGTTGGAATTATTCACCATAATCTACCCAGTTTGCTTCTTAAGGTTTTAATGCTTATGATAAATCACTTGGTAGAGGTTTTTCAGGCCGAAGCCTTCTTGACCTTTAGTTCTTTCTAAACAGACTATGTAAACAGATTAATGTCAAGTCAGTTATTTGTAAAGTTGATTTTGGTTGTTTTACTTTCTGGCTCGAAAGACTATTCGATCTCTTGTTTTAGTAATTTATGGTATAAAATTCCTTTGGACCGTAAATGTTTAATGTTTTAAGAGGTCAAGGGTTCTTTATAAGAAATCAAGGTTTTATTCCCTTTTTGGTTTCCATCTTTGCTGGTTGAATACCATAGAGCTTGCACTCTGATGTAGTAATGTTTTCGGTTGCAGAACTTGATTTTAATGATACGAAATATACATAAATACATACATACATACATACATATATATACTGCTGGCCCCTGGACTCTCCAGCCGGGGGGTATTAGCCCCCCCAGACCCTCGCGAGGGGGACAAGTCCCCCCTGCACTCCCCCGCATGGAGAGGTGTACAGTCTTCCTAGGGTATACATCTGGCTGAAACCTTTGAATACAAAAGATAATCAGCCTCCACACCCAACATTAATCAAAACACTTTCGACATATTGGAAAACATGAATTTATAGAATATATTGATACATTTTTCATCTTAACCTTAGTGGGTACTCATCCATGAAAAAGTACAGGTTAAAGACCGATCAAAATTACTTATTTATTCTTTGAAATTTATTTGAATTCAACAAGAAGAGACCTTCTCCTCCCAACGATAAGAAGTTAAATAATGCCCTCTTCTACCCCTGATCTTTCGCTCCAGTGCAACATGCAACATTTCTTATTAATTTTGAAATCATACTATAGACGTCAGGACTACAATCAAGTCTTCCAGCCTCTTATTTCTTTCCATAACAAGGTGATTAACTTGGTCGAGACCAAGTCTGGAAATTCCTTCCATTACCTTTCCTTTTCTTCCAAATTGAACCCCCTTTCTTCCACTCAGATATCATTTTATTGCCAGGAAGAAAGGTATAACTATTTCAACTATCCCTAACTGCGTGGAGGTTGGAATCCATTTCGACTCTCCCTTCTTGAACTCCAGAAATTTGATAATATGATAAATAAAATGAAACAATATTATTACTACTTAAATTATTCATTTAGAATGTCATTGGGCTTCCAAAGTTCCATTTACCAACAAAGTAACAATAATTTTGACTGCTGGTTGGAACATGTTACATAATGATTAAGTTTTAGGTTCATATGGAAATGTTAAAAATGATTTGAAATTAATATAGCTATATGTTAATTTTAAAATTTATTATATATTAAAAATGATTAAGTTTCAGTTTATATGGAAATGCTAAAAATGATTTGAAAATCATATAGTTTTATGTTAGTTCTAAAATATATTGGATATTTAGTGTAATATCCCTCCGCTGTAGTAAAATTGCTTGGGTTGGACTGGGTTGGGTTAGAAAGAATAGTGGAAAACCAAAAGAAGAATATTGAATTATGTAAATGGATTATTTAGTATTAAGTAAATAAATGAGGAGTGTGTAGTTGGGAATGAGACACCTAAAAATGATATTCTTGCCAAATAAATTAAAGATAGAATCTCATTAATAAATGAGTTTCGATATAAATACATGATAAGGAATCAAAAATAAAATTCTAGATAAGCTTAATTGATGGGAGAGAGATCCATTAAGTTTCTTAGCTGGGGAAAGATCCTAAGCTTAGATAAAACACAAAAGCACCACGGGAGAGAAAGGTAGGCTTTTATGTAAAAGCCTAGGAAAATGGATAAAAATATCCACAAAAGCAGGACACCACTAAAAGGAAACCTTATCATGAAAGACAAGTATTTTAATACTTGAGAAGGGTATCAATGGAGGATCATTGATTCATGGCAAGGATCTCTCTACTCAAGGGTGAACTATAGGCAATCAGTTCTAGGTTGGGTGGAAAATGGTGTCAACTTCCCAATGTTGATTTTACCTAATGGATTTCTAGTTAGACTATTTGTTGTTTTTATTTAAGTTGGTAATGCATAAAAATATGAATAGATGTTGAAATTGTTTGGAAGATAGTTGTAAGATTTCTTTTCTACTTGAGAATTGATAATATGATTATAGCATAGAATAAATGCTATACAGATCTTATCTTTAGATGATCATGAATTTTTAATAATGGCTATTCATGCAACTTGCTAAATTGAATGAAGGAACATAAATGTATTCAATGGAACACTTGAATGATAACTTAGATGTATAAGTAACCTGGTGCGAATGATCATCACCACTTTGATAGTTTAATCACACATATTTCCCTATATTCAAAACAATGTTTATGGTAGATAGAGAGGTTTCAAGGGTATGGTAAAGGTTGCTAGATTATCCTTAAGATGAACTTACTTGAGTATAGTATTAATCCATTTATTTATAAGATACTAGACCGATAATGAATCTGAACGAAGGTGTTTGGATCAAAACAACTACTGACTTAAAATAGAGTCATGAATCATGTGTGTATTTATTCCAATAATCATATAGACAAATTGGAATTCTGGTAGCTCAAACCCGAAGAAGGAAGTTCAAGGGAAAAAACACCAGGTATATGGAGGATCATTGTATGGAATACTCTCCTACAAAGTCCAGGATCTGTTCCAAAGATTTATAACATAAATTCTCCTTTCTTCCCCAAACTTCTATATCATAGGGATGAAATTCCACTACTTAATTCTCGTCAACTCTTTGTTGGTGAAGGACATGACGGTGCTTGGTTGCAGAATTTTACTAGGCTGCAGTAGGAATAGGATAATTGTTAATTGGAAGCAAGGTACTCCTCCATATTATAATCTTAAAGGATGGTTGATCCTCTATTAGCATTATATCATAAAGAGTATCTAGCATAATTAATAAACATCGTATTCCTCCCTATAGCCTCAGGATCACAACCTGGTTTAAGTAGATGGATTAAGAATATTAAAAAACAAAAATCCCATGAAGATAATGTTAAAATGAAGGAATGAGAGACAAATTTTGGAAGTAATTTGCAATCCATATATGCCATTTGTATAGACTCTTGGGCCTACAAAGTTGTAAACATAGTTGGTGAATGGAGCCTTCAGATACCGAAAATTGATGCAAGCGATTTTCTTAGGAATATAAAGATCATACTTACAAATATTGTTGAGGTAGTCTATACGCAAGCAGTTAAGTTCCCACATAAAGAAATGCTCACAATATTTAACATGTATTATTTGGCAAGCAAGTATAGGTTATTCGAGATTCGAAAAATATTGAAATAGTATGTTATAATATATATAGGAGTAATGAAGTCTTGTATAATTAAATGTTTGCAACCAAATATTAGTCAGTTGAATATATGTCTAATAAAAACTATATATAACCATTGTCATTCCACTTGGCAGTGTCTATGACATGATCTGTGGAAATTCTTCCAAGTTGTCGATAGTTAAATTATACTATACTCTACAGAGTGTGGCAAGAATTCTAGCCCCATGGAATATGCTTTGCAATATAACAATGAGTTGATGAAAGTCAAATTAAAAGTTTCTTCCCTCTATTGTGGTTGTTAATCTATCAATTGCAGATTGACTTAGAGAGGTGTCACTCAACACTAGCTCGAATAGTTGAGAAGTCGTGACACTCCAGAAAGACATCCAAGGTGCTGGTGTTACCAAACCTATTGTTCTATTCAATAGACATTCACGCCTTTTGTGAAAATTTCCTTCTTAGACAATTTCCCTCAACTTTAGGTATTGCTACTCATATAGCTCAAGAGCCTTACAAAAACCCCTTGCCATTAAGCTCTATGTCATGCCTTATTAGGTCAACTTTCATAAGCGTTTTTTATTGGTAAATTTAAAGCACAACATCCCCTTTCAAATTTGATTGTCGAATAAAATCACATTTATGACTTTTGTTTTCCTTTTTGATCAACAAAGTTTCTCCTTTTTCTTGCGTGATCCACTAAGCCTACAACCTAATGAATGTATGATTTCAACAATAGTTGCATTTTGTGGAATATTCTACCTCCAAAAAAAATTCAATTGGATAATGCTTATCTAGATTTTCACATTGACAAATGTATCTTTAGCTTCATCTATCCTTTGCATTGTAAATCTCAACATGGAGGCAACACATATTTAAGATCGGCGTGATCATTTAACCACTTGATCAATTGGTAGCTTCTTCAGTATAAAGACTAAAAATATCCATTATGTTATTCTATTTTAGTTTTTTGGCACCAAGTTTTACCATCTTCTACGAGGGAACCCTGTGAAGTATATTTTTCATTTAAACAATCCCTTCAACTTCTTCAGTAGGTGAGTGAATTCCACTGGGAAAAAGATATGGACTTAATTCGTATGTATACTAATACTCGATATGTCAAGGGATTATTTAGCCGGAGAAAGTGGTGTATCCCACTTCTCAAATTACCAGGGGAGCTATATAGAGAATACAAATAAACCCAACAACTAGATTTCATGATCAACCCATAATAGAAAACTTTCACTCAGTTTTGTTTGTTGGTCTAAGAAGGGTTAGCTGATAATGTTGGGGGGATTCTCTTCTCTCCATTGATTGGGGTTAGTTTTTGTAATTAGGACGGGTTTTGGATCAAAACCCTAATGGCATAATGGTGTGTACCTAAACCCACATATTTGCGTGAAAGCGATAATTTGAAAATTATTGGTATAGAGAAATTCAGTAATGAAGCTAAGAGGGACAGTTCGTGACAAGATATGGTAGAAGAGAAATCCTCCCTTTGTGTGGTACATTGTTTGTCGAACTGCATTGTAATCTACATTGTGGGTGGACTTTGATGATATTACATATCATGTAATGAGGACATGGAGCTTTGGCCTTGATCCCACCAATTTATACCAAGAATAGTTATCCAGCAAATCCCCGATCAACCATAATAGTGCATGCAAAGGAGGGAAATATAACTTATATTATAGACTAGTCAATAATTCATGTAGTAAGTTGACCGAGAAATGTATGACCGTCCTTTCAGCCTGCAAATGGAAGGATGTCATTTGCCAATGTGGTATTCAGAATAAGAATAGCCACCATTTCCCAACAAGGTGATGACATAGATCAATGGGTTGGGAACGTGGACACCAATATTGTGTGACAAAATGTGCATAAATGAACTACACAGTGCTCTCTGCCAAGTAATCCGTGTTGACACAAGATAAGGTAACCATTGTGCCAACTAGTTGTAATGGTAATAATCTAGATGTTCTACTTCTTAATTATCAGGTTATCGATGCCATGGGATTTATATCATACATACTTTAGATAGCTAGCCAAGAATTCAATGGTGGACTATGGATGAACACCTTGGGAAAATGTTATGCCATAAAAATGGTATTCAAGGTTTCCTCAAAAAATCACTTTAGATAGCTAGCAACGGATTCAACAGTGGACTATGGATGAACACCTTCGGAAAATTTTGTGCCATAAAAATGGTATTCAAGGATTCTTTGAAAAATCCTTCGATTATTCTATATGAAATAATTTTCAGGGACATCTTTTATATACATGTAAATACCCATTTAACTTTCGTACAACCTCCTTGCCCCGTCGATGGGAAATTGCTCAAATACTATGAAATAATTTTTAGGGTCATATTTTATATACATATATATACCAATTTAACATTTGTACAACCTCCTTTCCCCTTCCATGGGAAATTGGTCAAATACTTGGAAATCATTAACGACACCCAAACATGCCTAGGAAGATTTATCGAGCTAGGAATTGGTAATTTATGTCTTTAGGGATAGGAACGGACTAATGGAATATTAGAGTTAAATTATGAGTTGTATGATTGTTATGCATAGTCTATCCAAGGACATAGATTAATAAAATACAACTAATCTCTATAGAGATAATCTATTGAAGGACATAGCTTAATGGAATTCAATTTATACTTATAGAGATCTTAATAAATGATGAAATATGAAGGGAAGTAATAGATAAAATTATTTCCGTCATATTAGATAAACTTATATGTAAAAAAAAAAACAACTAGAAGAGGTACATGACATTTAGAAACACCAAAATGTTTGTGTTTAAGTAAATATGAAGAACTCGAGTTCATATCAATAATTTATTAAAAAAAATAGTTATACCTTTCTAGGATTATTTTAGAATATGAAGACTAGTTTGCCTCTAACTCTCTTATTTCACTTTACTATTGCAAATATTCTCTCATCTAGGTTTCTATCTTTGTTGTTGGTATTAGCTTTTATTTTTAAGCCTTTTTATCCATTGACTGCTATTCATGATGCTGCTCGTTGTGATGTTTTTGCCATCATATCTTGGTGTCCTTGTCTATGAAGAACTTGATGTCTTCGTGGTTTGGAAAGTCCATAGACACTTGATCTACTGCATCCCCAAGGGTGCTCTAAATTGTGCCTTTGAATCCGCTCTCTTGGAAACCATTCTACATGTACTGCTGACAGGCAGCTGAACACCTGCGATACCTGGAGACATGGAAACACTCATACCAAGAAATATGTTTGTCGAAAACCAAAATGAACTTGAGAATTAATTTGCAACATAGCTGTGTGATTTATCATGAAGGTTGCACAATTTTGATTGGGAGGTTTGGAGACTGACTGCCAAAACTACACAAGGAACAGTCTAGGCTATTAGGAGACTGACTGATTGCTAGAAATGCACAATGCATAGTTCGGTCTAGCTACTGACTATTGGAA
Source organism: Pinus taeda (assembly GCA_000404065.3). Classification (NCBI taxonomy): domain Eukaryota; kingdom Viridiplantae; phylum Streptophyta; class Pinopsida; order Pinales; family Pinaceae; genus Pinus; species Pinus taeda. The sequence goes on from APFE031548418.1 coordinate 29,628, forward strand.
TTGCGCAATGCACAATCCCAACTAGCAATGGTTGTAGGCTGAATGATTGCATTGTGCAATTTTCTGGGTCAATAGTCACTATCCCTCATAATTGTATAAAGCAACATAGGAGGACAGTTACTGGGGTAGAAATGCACATTTCTTGAGGGGAAGAGAGAGCCTTCCCTCTTAGGGTTGCACAATGTTGTCTTGGTGAGGCAGAGTCCAGCCCAATGCTACCCAGACTCATCGACAGGAAACTAAAAGCGAAAGTGAATGTGAATGCATGGTGATACTGTGTGTAAGCATAAGTAAATGATTGTGCATGTAAATAGTGAATGGAAGATTCAGAAAATGGAACAACATGCATGTGGGTGGGGTGAGTCACCGAATCGATGACCGTTTGTGAAAAACAGTTTCATGCATGCGACAAAGTTAGATGTTAGTGAAAACTGAAACGATGCTAATGCAATCTAGTATGTATCATAGTGATAGCAAGAGCTCACTAAAATCAAGAACACAATGTTCATACGAAGCGAAACACAAAAAATGCCAGAAATGTAACACAAGACATGGAAAGTGGGCTTACCCGAAGGCATCTAAGCTGGATGTGTTGATAGCTCCTAGATGTGTTTTGGGATGTCAGAGCTACAAGGTTGATGTGACGAATGAGCTCTGCAACATCTGATTGATGATTTTTTATCAAAATCAAGGTTGTGATGTGCACGCCAAAAATCTAGGGAAAATGACACTTGGTGGGAGGTTTCTGAATTGATCCTTTCATGTAACCTCCAACTGGCAAAAATAGATCCCTAAAACAAGGGATGCCTTTGCATGTTTCCTTGGGAGAAGTAGCCCGTGCATGCAAGTCTATTTTGCTCAGTCCTGGAGGGAACCAGTGAACTCAGCTGCACATGCAAGAGGCTGCTCAACTCCTGGAAAAAAGTGCATTTCTAGCTAGGAGCTAGGCTGGCTGCTTAGAAGAATTGTTCATTTTCTGGGTAGATTAGCTGACTGTTGCCCAAATTTGTGTAAATTCTGGGCTGAGAAGCCCAACTGGGAAGTATTACACAATTTTGTTGGTGAATCTTGCTCAACAAAACTACGCAATTCTGGGGCTCAGTAGACTGCAAGTTAGGTTTGTACAATTTCTGGAGGGAAGGTTGGTTTCCCTCTAACTTTGTGCAAATTCTTGAAGGAGTTGCTCAACTTGCTACTGGACCAAGTCCGAATGAAGAACCTGTGAGGGGAATGCATCAAGATTTGATCGATAGGTTTTCTTTCTGCAAGAAAATAACTAGAACTTGTGTACTTTGACAAAGCAAGACATGCTACTATGAAGGTTTGTAGGGAGGCTCCAAAACGAAGCTAAGGAAAAATTTTGGAGGGTGGTTATTGCCACTATAACACTTGGCGACACACTGGTAGAACTTCAGCTCTCCGAATGGACCTTGTTCATGAAAAGCAATTCTAACACCTTCGGAAGTATTGTTTAGTTCTCAGGTTCTCTTAGTTTCACACTAGCTCGATTGTAAGATGTAGCATCTACCAATGTCTTGGTCGATTGACACACATTCCAAGCCAAGTCAACACAATTGCTTTGATTAGGGTTGAGGGGTATATTGATGCACAAGCATTGTAGTCATCAGAGTCTTAGTTTCATCTCTCGTGCTACTCCACTGCCAGCAGGCCTAGATAGTACCCCAGCGGAGTCACATAGGAACACAAGCATGGCTCTGCTACCAGCGAGCCTAGTCAATAGCTCGCTGGAGTTTCTTGCATCACCTCTCTATACAAGAAGCCTTTCTCTTATTTCACCTTATTCATTTTTCAATTTTTTTTTACTTTTTCATTTTTTTCATTTTTTTATTTTCGTAACTGTGCATATCACTTAGTCACTTCAGGGGTGGAAGAGTGATCCTGACTTATTGGGAGAAAAATAGACTGTTCCTGCAGAGACATAGTTTATTATACCTCTAACATTCTGGTTAAGGTTTTCCCCCTCACCTTACTTTACTTGACTGAGCTGACAAGGGTTAACCCAAAAAAAACTGACTAAAGTAGGTGACACTGGTTAGCATGCAAGCATTGTGTTATCACCAAGTTTTACTTCGAATAGTATGAATTTTCCATTGGTGTATCATGGAATGAAGAAAATAAGTACTTACATGAGAGAGCGAACAAAAGATAACCAAATGTTGTTGTAAAAGTCCTCTTGTACTTTTCCCAGCTTGTTTCAAGAGTTTTACATGGTCCATGTGAAACTAACCTATGGACAACAATAAGAAAACAAGCTAAAAGCAAAGCAAGAAGCAGAAGAAAATCTGGAAGTAAAGTGAGTAGGCCAACAAGAAAGTAGACAAACAAACAAAAAAAGCAAGTAAGCAAACATGTATGCAAGAAAATAGATTGAAAGCAAGCACTACTCCTACTCCTAAGCTAACAGTGCATGGGCCTGATCACGTGAAGTGATATTTTCAATGCATCCACCAGTGCATTGGTTGACCCATGATGGTGAAGTCTTGGTTTGAGAACAAGAAAACTATGTGAACCAGCAAACAAGAAAGATGTAACAATGAAGACAAACACACTCCAAGTTTAAAAGCATCCACATAACAAAAATGAGTGAAAACACATTACATGGGCTCTATGGACTTGCCACAGTACTGAGCTACACTGCGTGAAGATGTTGGGTGTATACATTCTCTTGACTATGACATGCAAGCAAACATGAGAGAGGTAGACCATTTACATTGTCCATGTGTGCTTGTTGTGTAAGATTCCTCCAACGCATGAGCGATGGGATCGTGTAGTTCGAGTGGAGGAAGAAAAATCTGGATGTTTCAAAAATTTCCTAACTAGAAGTGAAACCAACCTTAGGACAATGAGGGCCTTACATAACCATCAGCTCTGGCTAAAGTGCCTCGATAGCCTACGGGGTTTCGACTTCATTGATAAATAGATCATTGTAGAACAATGTCTTAGATGGATTAACAACGATTGAATCAACATCATGATCAGATGAAGAAGTAGAGAGATCATGAAAACCAAGATCATAAAATTTATGTTGCTTGTCATCATCCTCATGATTTAATGAATTGGGCAGAGGGGTAGATGAGAAGAAAAGATGTTCACCCTTCGTGTTTTCAGAAATGAAAGATGACAGATTGGATGGATTTTCGGAAGAGGATGTGTCTTGTCTACACTATGATGATAGACTGAAATTTGATGTGTCTTGTGAATGATAAAAAGTAGATACATCCAGAAATATGTTTTCATAGGGGAAATCAGTAGTGGAAAAATCAAAAGGAATGTCAGGATGAAGCAGATGAGGCATAGCTAAAAGGAAGGCATCCTTCACCACAGGTTTTTCTCTAGATTCCCACACACACTCGTCACGAATGATGACGTAGGTTGGCTGTATAACACAAACTCTGTCGACAACTTGATCCTCACTCATAGCAGGTGAGGAGTCCGGAATGGGAGAGCACAAGATAGTACAATTCTGAGGATCAATAGAACACAGGGATCAAGGTTGAGGGAATGCATCCACGTGACCACTAATAGGCTTGCAAGCCAAATATGAATAGACATCAAGAGCAGGTGGGATGGTAGAACATGAGAGTTCGACATATGTGTGTGAATCATCTCCCACATAACTCTACGGTGGTCGATCCATTTGATGAGGGGAGGGCAGACAATCTCTTATGATAGCAAATGTGCCTATGTGTGATTGCGCAACCCCATCACCAAAGTGTGCTAAGAAAAGCTCGTATATGTGAAGAAGATACTCAAATCTTCCATCAAGAAATTCCTAATCAATATCATCTTCGAGGAATCGGTATGCAAGATTACAAAAGCGTGTGTGAAACTATTCAACGAATTCATTAGTTTCTTGTCGTAATTTTAAAATTTTTCTGTTGAGTGCTTAACGGTCGAAGTGATTGAAAGCACGGTCTATCTCTGCGACTAGATGAGCAAGATAATGAAAATATTTTTAAGGAAACGTGGCACACTAGTGTATTAGGTGCCCTCAAAGTGTGTAGATGAAAAATGCGCAGCTCATGTATTCTTCAAAGAATCCATGTCTTTCGCATGATTCTACAACATCAACTTCATGCCTAACCAAGGCTACGTAAGTTCCACCATCATATGCTTTATGGGACAAGTTATCCTAGAGATTTTATGAGATTATGAAATCATTTCCATAAGACATACATTCCGGAATAGCAACTCGGTAGTTAGTCATGATAGATATGTAGAGATTCAAAACAAGTGTGAGGACTCATCTTGTCATTTGGCCCTCCTTCTAGTGCCAAAATGTTGATGGTGTTGGACCCACCATCATGTAAGGGGATATCCCGGGTAATAAGTCCCAATTAGACCTCAGACCGTTTGGTGTAGGAGTCCCAGTAGTGGGTCATATAGCAATGCCTTGACCGTGATTTCACACAGAGGAAAGTAAGATAGCTCTGTTGGAAGTAAGGGTGTGACAACTGTAGTACATCAAGGAGGGTGCATGAGAGGTTCTTACACATGGGGTTTCAGATTAGTGCGCCCCTTGGAAGCTTGTAATAGTACACAACTTGGAAGGGAACACACGAGGGAATATGCACCACATGCTGGGAAGAAGTTAGCGAGAAATCCAAAGTGATGGTTAAACCAACAAAATATTTCAGAAAGATTCATACATATACAGAATAGTCCATACATGCATGCATAAGAAAACAAATACATATATCATTTAGAGTAAACTAGATAGCATAGAATACAATACAACATATGCATGAAACGTGTTAGCTCTGTTATATTAATGTTGACTATGTTATATTAAGAAGTGTAAGTTCTAGTCATACAATACATCCATGTCCAACCACTAGTTCTGATAATGGAACATACAGCCACAACCGCCTGCTCCTGCAAAGAGATGTACTAGCTCTACATAGTGGAGAAGCCTAGGGTCATTCCAATACCATCTAATCTCTCCTCAAGATAGTCTTATCAAAACCTTGGCTGACCAAAATCCTTTACAATGAGTTATGAGGTTCTATTTATAGCAAAGGGTGGGGTGACCCTTGACAATTCCTTTGTGATAGTTCATCTACCCTCATGACTCTTCATCTACTCTATCACTGTTACATCTAGCTATCGAAACTTGACTTACACTTGACATGATGTTACATTACAATGGCAATGTGCCCATGTGAGACAAAATGGCTTGAGCAAGCCATGAAAGACATCACTAACACTCGGTTCATTGTGGTGAGACGAACTCTATGACATGCTTTTGATGGTGAAGGCAGTTAGCTGATGCCAGGCTTGGTTGCCCGTGATGGTGTGCAAGGTGACATCTTGTTGAAGCAAACTCTTGCCTCCATTACATTCAGGTGCATTGGCTCCTTTATCCAACTTGTTTGATAGCATCCACATGGTCTTATTGCATGCATCTAAAACATCAACAAATTGATGCATAGTGTCTATGCTAATATTCAACTATGTGTTGGTGATCATGCATATCAACTTGTCGAAGTATATGTTTAGCTCTAGTCAGACCTGCTTCTTCTCTTCACCTCGATGAGCATGCTGAATGGGTGGGATCACATGTGTGCATACAATGACATGCACGTTGCTACATTCGTTTGCATGTGATCAATAACACTGCCCACCATGTCTACTCCGTGCCAACTGTTGGGATGGATCTTTAACTTTTACGAGCGCAGTTTCATCCATGGGTGTATGTTGCGTCCCTTGCTATACCTGTTCCTACTGCAACTCATTCGCTTCTCTATTCAGCTCATGTTCTTCCTTGAGTTTTTTCTTCAACACATGAAAATCCTTCTCTTTTCCATTCTTTGTCTTTGTGCAATCTCCATGTCACACTGTCACCTCATAGCCTGAGTCTCCAAAGTTTCTTTCATCACAAGTGGATCTGCTTGAGCTTGCAACTTCGTTCCACTTCTATGCTGTCACAACCTTCCTCTTGCATTCGTTGCATTTCATATGCTGCCTTTAGATGTTGTTCATGATGCTTCTCATTGTGATGTTGCAACCATCATATCTTGATGTCCTTGACTATGAACAACTTGATGTCTTCGTGGGTGGGCAAGTCCATAGAAACTTGATCAACTGCATCTCCTAGTGTGCTCTAGATGGTGTCTTCGACTCTGCTCTCTTGGAAACCATTGTACCTTTGCTACTGAGAGGCAGATGAACACCTGCGATACATAGAGATATGGAAACACTCATAGCAAGAAATCTATCAGTCGAAAATGAAAATGAACTTGATAACTAGCTTGTAGCATACTTGTGTGATGGATCATGAAGGTTGGGAAATTTTAGCCGCGAGGTTGGGAAACTGACTACCAAAACTACACAAGGCACAGTCTGGGATGTCAGGAGGCTGACTGACTACTGAAATTGCACGATTCACAGTCCTATCTAGCTATTGAATATTGGAATTGCACAATGCGTAATCTCAGCTGGAAATGGTGGCAGGCTCAGTGACTACATTGCACAATTTTCTAGGCCAACAATCACTATCCCTCATAATTGCGCAATGCAATAATGGAGGATAGTCACTAGCGCAGAAATGTGCATTTCCTAAGAGGAAGAGAGAGCCTTCACTCTCAGGATTGCACAATGTTGTCTTGGTGAGGCAGGTCAAGGCTGCCCAGACTCGCTACAAGAAACTGAAAGTGAAAGTGAATGTGAATGCATCGTGATACTGAATGTAAGATTAAGTGAATGATCGTGCATGAAAATAATGAATAAAATATTGAGAAAATGGAACAACATGCATGTGGGTGAGGCAAGTCATCGAATAGGCAACCATTGATGAAAAACAATGAATAAAATATTGAGAAAACGGAACAACATGCATGTGGGTGAGGCGAGTCATTGAATAGGCAACTGTTCATGAAAAACAATGAGTAAAATATTGAGAAAATGGAACAACATGCATGTGGGTGAGGCGAGTCATTGAATGGGAAACTGCTCATGAAAAACAGTTTCATGAGCATTCTAGAAGGATGACCAACTCTTATCTCATCCTATGAGCTCAATTTTGGATAGGCTATGGATCATTCAAACCTCTATCATCTCATCCGTTTCTCCATGGAAACTAACTATCTAATTATGGAAAACCATTCAATACCCAATTTATTACAAAACCACTTGCATTTCCATACAAATTGATCACTTGGTTTGGGAGTTGAAATCATGATCAAGTAATGTTATGCTACTGGATTGATGTGCTATTGGTATGATGAGGGTTTGGACTAAGCTGGATGAGTGACACGGGATCGAACAACATTGGGTGTAACTTCTCCTTCTATCAATCAATAAAGTTGTTTGTTCCTTTTCCACTATTTTTTTCTATACCTATGATGAATGTATGTTCAAATGTTGTTGATTCCATTTGTTTACAATAGATAGATCATATGATTTTATTTTTGTCGTCTTCTGTTTATGTTGGCAGGTACCAATTGAGTGAATTCAGTTTGAGCGAGAGCGACGAGAGAAATTCAAAGGAGATCAAAGGAAGCGAAGGATCACAAGTAGGCTCCTTTATCTTATCTTTCTATTGTAGGAAAAGGTAATACATATTTACTTCTATTTTTCTAAGTGTAACTACCCACTTAGGGAAGATGTACTTGTCCGTAGGTATAAATTTCATATAACAAATTGCTGAAATGCCTCTTTGGGACACCAATGCAGGCTTGGTCAGGGGTAACTTCTCTGCATAGCAAGCGGGCCCATTCAAAACTTCATTGCAGAGAACATAGGCCCACTTAAGCCTGTGCTAGGCAAGGATGAGGGAAATTGACATAGGATTATGGGAATATTCCTTAATTCTAGAGCATTCTAGAAGGATGCCCATCTCTTATCTCATCCTATGAGCTCAATTTTGGATAGGCTATGGATCATTCAACCCTCTATCTTGTCATCCTTCTCTCCATGTAAAATAACTATCCAATGATGGAAAACCATTTAATACCCAATTTATGACAAAACCACTTGCATTTCCCTATAAATTCATCACTCATCATAGTAATCAGGAGGCTGGAACTTGGATATTTGTAGAGAAATATTGTTGGTTTGAGACTTGAAATAATTATCAAGTAATGTTATTCTACTAGATTGATGTGATATTGGCGTGATTAGGGTCTGGACTACGTTGTATGAGTGACACGAGATCAAACCACATTGGGTGTAACTTCTCCTTCTATTAATCAATAAAGTTGTTTGTTCCTTTTCCAATACTTTTATCTACAACTATGATGAATGTATGTCCAAATTTTTTCGATTCTGATTTTTTACAGTAAATAGATCATAAGCTTTAATTTTTGTCATCTTTTGTTTATGTTGGTAGGTACCAATTGAACGAATTCAGTTTGAGCGGGAGCAACAGGAGCAATTCAAAGGAGATCAAAGCAAGTGAAGGATCACAAGTAGGTTCCTTTATCTTATTTGTCTATTGTAGGAAAAGGTTAAACATCTTTACTTTTGTTGTTCTAAGTGTAACTATCCACTTAGGGAATATGTACTTATCCCTAGGTATAAATTCCGTATAACAAACAGGTTGTCTTTTTGTAAGAAAATCACTGGAGCTTGTGTACTTTAACGAAGCAAGACACATTGCTGTGAAGGTTGGTAGGGATGGTCCAAAATGAAGCTAAGGAAAAATTTTGGAGGGTGGTTGTAGTCGATACAACACTTGGTGACACATTGGTAGAACTCCAACTTTTCGAATGGACCTTGTTCGTTAAAAGCAAGTCTAACAAATCTGGAAGTATTGTTCATTTCTTAGCTTGTTTTGGTTTCACACTAGCTTGATTGCAAGATGTAGCATCCACCAATCTCTTGGTCTATTGACACACATTCCAAGCCAAGTCAACACAATTGTTTCGATTGGGGTTGAGGGGTATATTGATGCACAAGCATTATAGCCATCAGAGTCTTAGTTTCATCTCTAGTGTTGCTCTGCTGCCAACAAGCCTGGACAGTACCCTGATGGAGTCACATAAGAACACAAGCAAGGCTCCGCTACAGGCAAGCCTAGTCAGTACCCTGACATGGATACTTGCATCACCTCTATGTGCAGGAAGCCTTTCTCTTCTTTCGCCTTATTCACTTTTCCCTCTTTTTTTTAACTTTTTTATTTTTTTTATTTTTTTATTTTTTGTAATTGTTCATAGAACTTATTCATTTCAGAGGCAGAAGAGGGATTCTAACTTATTGGGAGCGTAAGAGGTTGTTACCATAGGTACATAGTTTATTATACCTCTAACGTTCCTATTAAGATTTTCCCCCTCACCTTACTCTACTTGACTGAGCTGAAAAGGGTTAACCCAAAATGTTTCGAAAATGCCTTTTTACATTCTTGATGCCATAACCATTTACTTTTCCAATTTATTTAGCCATAAACACATCTAGTGATGCCTGCTAGGATATCTTTGTCCAACATTCACTTTGGAATAAGTGTGCCTTAACCGTGGTCTTATTTTGCGTTTATTAACTTTTATTACATGAATTTTTAACTAGGGGTTGTTATAAACCCATCCCCCTTGGGGAACACCGTCCTCAGTGTTAAACCACACCAATACCTAAAACAAATGCTAAGAAGAAAACATACTGCCCATGGAGCTTTATAACTTAGCTCGTTGCAATATTTACAATGAATGATCTGCTCAAAGCAAAACATCATGACAATATGACAAAATAACAACCATACCACTTATTGGAGTTTTATAACTTATCTCATGGAAATATTTACATCCATATACATATGTACATATATCGAAACATCAACACAGCATATCCGAAACATATACCGAACATCATACCAAAACTACTTTGCCTCAACTGATAAACAAAGAAGGATACATGGCTCACATCTGATCCACCATCTCCCATGTAGCTTCTTCTATTCCTGAGCATGAGCTACTTCTGCTACAATATGCATAGAGGCTTCACCTGCTCCACCTGCAATACAAACCAATCAATAACATGATCAACATTCTTTATATACATTTTAAGAAATGACACATGGAAGACATCATGGAATTTCACTGTTGGAGGTATTGCAAGTTGATAGGCCACTAGTGCAATCCTCTCAAGGATCTCAAAATTCTCGCAATACCATGGTGCCAAATTAGCACATAATCCAATCCTCAAATAGATCTAATTGGGCCTAATGCATAAATACACATGCTCCCCTACTTGAAACTCTTTGAATGCAATATGTTGGCTTGCATAACTCTTATGGCTATCATGTGCTGGCTTTATATTCTTATTTATAACCTCCATTTCCTACTCCATGTCTGCTAACATATTGTCCTAATAAGTACCCTATTCACTAGATCACTCCAACTGATGGGAGTATCATAAATCCTCCAATACAGTGCCTAGAAAGGACTTATCCTTAATGACTGTTGATAAGCATTGTTGTATGAAAACTTAAATACTGGTAGATATTCCTCCAATATTCTCTGCTGGTGCATCACATACATCCTCAACATCTCCTCTAAGATGTTGTTGACCTTCTCTGTCTTTCCATCTGTCTGCAGATGATAAGTTGCACTTAAGGCCAACTCTGTACCCAAACCTACAAATAGTTCCTCCCAAAATTTGGAAGTGAACCTCGCATCCCTTTCTGGAACAATCTTGTTTAGAACACCATGTAATCTTATGATCTCCGTGATGAAAACTTGTGCCACCTCACTAGCTAAATATGTAGTCTTCACGAGAATGAAGTGAGCTACCTTTCTAAGCCTGTCAACCATGACCATAATATAATCATGCTCACTCATTATCCTTGGAAGACTTGTAATGAAATCCATGGAAATGACCTCCCATTTCCATTCCAGAATTAGAATAGGTTGTAGTAGACCACCTAGATGCTTACATTTTGCCTCTACCTGTTAGAAATGAAAACATCTAGCCATGACCTCTGCCACTTCCTTCTTCACATTCGACAAATAGTATAACTTATTCACTATGGTCAACGTCTTCTAATATCCTGGGTGACTTGAGTATGGCTTCATGTGAAACTCCCTCAAGATAATATTCTTTAGCTCACTGCAATCTGGCACATATATCTTGTCCCTGAATCTCAGGAAACCATCTATCGTGAGATGATAGTCTGCATCTTTATCACCTGTACCTATTCATGTACTTTGATGTAGCCTATGCATAATCTCCCGGTACATGTTATCTCGTTGTCCTTCCTGCAAGATCCTATCCCTTAACTCTGTCCCATAAGAGCTCATAGTTGCTATATGATTCACTTGTACCTTCCTATTAAGAGCATATGCAACTTGGTTCTCCTTTTCCTTAATGTATCTGATCTGAAAGTCAAAACTAACTAAGGGTAGCCAACCATCTTGCTTCCTAACACTTAGGGTTGATTAGTCAAACAAGCATCTTAACCCACTGTGATCGCTCATCAATACAAATATCCTGCTAAGAAGGTAATGCCTACACATATTCAAGGCATGAATAATAACTGCCAACTCAATATCATGAGTCATGTAGTTCTTCTCGTGCTCATTCAACTTCCCGGACTCATAGCACACCAACTGTCCCTCCTGCATAAGGACTCCACCAATTCCTCTTTTAAATGCATATGTACACACTACAAACTCTTTATCTAGATCTGTTACCTTAAGGACTAGAGCATTGGTCAACAACTACTTCAGTTGCTCAAAACTAGCTGCACATTATTCTGTCCATTCAAACTTATTACATTTCCTCTGCAAGGATGTCATAGGATATGCAATGTGTGAGAAGTTCTTGATGAACCTCCTATAGTAAGCTACCAATCCCATCAATGATCTCACGTCATCCACATTCTTAGGAGGTGCCCACTCCATGATGGTCTTTATCTTTTCTAGATCTACTATTATGCCTTCTTTGGAAACAAAATGTCTCGAGTAATTCACCTCTGATTGAAAGAAGCTGCACTTGCTAAGCTTGGCATATAACTAACTTTCTCCTAGAAATATAAACACTACTGCTAAGTGCTTGACATGTTCCTCTTCATTCTTGGAGTATATCAAGATTTCATCAATGAATACAATAACAAACTTGTCTATATAAGGACACAACACATTATTCATCCAAAACATAAGTATAGCTGCGGAATTAATCAAACCGAATGGAACTACAACAAACACATAATGCCATACCTGGTCCTAAACATAATGTTGTAGATATACTCTTCCTTGATGCGTACTTTATGGTATCCTGATATAGAGTTGATCTTAGAGAAAATTGATTCTCTCTTCTACTGATCAAACAAATCATCAATGCTTGGAAATTGGTACCTATTCTTGATCGTTACCTCTTTCAACTACCTGTAATCAAAGCACAATATGAGAGTACCATCTTTCTTCTTTATGAACAACACTGGTGCACTCGAAATTGATACACATGGCCTAATGTATCCCTTGTCAGGCATCTCCTTCAACTGTAATTTTAACTCTACTAGCTATGGGGTACTCATCCTGTGACGTGCCTTCGATGTTGGTGCTATTCCTAGTACCAACTCAATAGAAAAATATACTCCCCTATGAGCAGGTAACTTTGGAATCTCTGTTGGAAACACATCCCAGTACTGCTTCAATACAGGGTACCTCCTAAATATTTCTTCATCCTCAACATCCTTACCCTTGTCACTAGATATATGTACTGCAAACATCACAACACATTTTTTGCAGCTACGCTTAGTTTGCATAGTGGTAACCATCCTTACTGATGTAGGCTTCTTCTTTCCCTATAAAACTCTCTTTTCCCCATTATCATCCAAGCACTTAATGGCCTTGTTGAAGAAATCCACTTTGGTCCTATGAAAGTATAACCAATCAATACCCAAAATCATGCTATATGATCCCAATGGTAGTACTTTCAAATGTGCTACTACAACAATACCATTTAACTCAAATGCACAAGCTCTTACCCAATGAAGACATCTCTTCTTTGTACCTTTAAGAAACTGTACCAACCAAGATTTTGCATGCAATTATTTTCTCAAACCACACTTATCCACCAAGTTAGGATTAATATAACTTTAATTATATCCAAGATCAATCAAAATATAAACAACTTGATCACAAAACTTACTGTTCATTTCAATGATAGATGCTTGATGATTTGCTTGTATGTTCTCCATAAATCTGAGTGATATGAACAACATCCCCAACTATATGTGACTACTGACCACTATAGATCTGGGGTCTACCACCCTAATATTGTGGGCAATCACGCTTACAGTGATCCTTGCCACATATCCAACACTACAATGGTGCTCTACAATCACCTCTAGTCTACCGCTCTCCATGTCCCTTCTCAACTGTATGTTACTTCTTCTAAGGGACTACATTTTATTTCTCACCTACATCTTGAGGTCTTCCTCAGTTTGGTGCTATTTTATTTTAACTATCTCATTTCCTTTCAAGTCACACTTATGCTCAAATTTGTGCTTTGACCACTCATAACAATGTTTCATATTTCAGATGTGCTCCTACAATGATCTAGGCTCATCAAACTTAATCTGGTCTCTGTATGCTACTGGCAGTCCACTGATGAATCTTTGAACCTTGGCCTTCTCCTCCTTATGGTAAGGCACATATCTCAACAGCTACAAGAACCTACTAGTATACTCATCCTCTGTCATGGAACGCATATGTAACTCATAAAAATCCTTAGCTCTACCATCATAGTACCTTTCTGACAAATACTTCTTCTTGAAGAGCTTGTCAAACTCATTCCATGTCAATTCATTTTCTCGAATACCTTTAACATTCTTCACATCCTTCCACCAAATACCTGGTTTCGCTTTAAGACTAAAAGTCCTTAAAAACTATGATTCTAGCTAAAAACCCATTGAATTGTATGTTCCTATTAGTTAATAATTATTTTAATTAAGATCTGTAACTAGAATTTAATCAATGTTTAACACTACTTTAAGCCTATAGGCTTAGGGAGTGCGTAAAGGGGGAGGTAAATAATACTGGCATAGGGATCATGATTATGGGAAAGAGAATAGTTGCTGGCATAGGGAGAAAATGACCCAGAGAATTTACTGGCCTTGGAGATGTACAACCCATGTATGTAATCTCAGGGAGAAAGACACTAGGAAACTGACACTAGGGAATGTAGAATTGCGGAGGTGATCCATGGGAACATGGTACCGAGGAAAGTAGTCTTGAGGAATATTGACTTGGGAAAAGGTCAACTAGAAACATAGTACTAGGGAACTAAAATAATGTGTTGGAACCAATATGACAAAGGTGCCACATAGGGAAATTAAGGCATCATACCAGCATATCATGATGAACCTTTAAGCAAATGGTTGTGTGGGGAGGGTAGATTTCAATGGGTTGATACAAACCTTCATTCATCGTCCATCAAGGTTCAGCCAAATCATTTAGAAAATACTTTAACATGTTAATAAATCAAAATTTATATGATGTACATGCCACATGGATGCCCATGTGGTAGTGGCATGGGATCACATGGGCAACTAGTGGCCATCTGGGTTCCAAATATATCCCTCTTGGTGACATGACCTCTTTAATGGGCTAAATTTTGAAGAGGCATAACTTTCTAATTAGGACTTAGATTGAGGTAATATTTACATTACCAGAAAGATCTCGATGAGTTGAACATAGTTGTGGCATTTATTTTAGGATTCAAACACTTGAGGAAAAAGTTTGTTGTAACCTCATCTTCATAACAAACTTCTGATATTAGGTAAAATAAGTGACAATCCCAAGCTTGAGATGGGAGGGAGGTGTTACAACACTCATTTTACACTTGGGTTGTATTGCATCATGCTTCTCTTAGTGTTATTAATCAAAGTAAATAAATCACCTTCCTTCAATGAGTATGCAAAGAGGGATCATGACCTGAAAAACGATCTTTTATATAAACCATAGATGATAAATATTTCTTTTGTGCACTTTTATATTATGATAAAGCTCATGAATGAATTTAAGGAAAAGGATTTCTATCCCTTGCTATAATACTTAAAATTCCTCATTACATAAAACACGTGTTTTTTTATGTTGAGCCTTCAATGATAATAATTGTGGATAGTCCCATAACTAAGCGCAATTTTCATTTAGTTGAATGTGTGTTTATTTTATGATATTGGCCATGGAATTCTGTAATGTTGGTTCATGCACTAGTTAACATGGAGTTATTTAATGGGTTTTCTTGGGTTAATAATGAGATCATGTTTCACTATTATTTCCAACATGTGGACATATTCTGATGAGTAACTTCATACATTTTGATGGATTATGTGTGGATCATTGACATGGGCAATTAGAGTTGATCATTTTGGGTTACAGTGGCAATTGAGGTGTTGCTAGTATCTAAAAAAAGTTTAATGATTGTACCATAATGGATTAACAAATGGAAAAATGAATGGAATATGATGGTTGAAACCATTTTATGAATACAAAGAATACTAGTCCTAGTTATTATATGTTATATGCAACATTCAATGGATACAAAGAGATAAGGAGCATGGCAATCCTAGATATTACTCTCATTATAGTGGCAAGTTTCCTCTATTATAGATGATGAAAACCTTCCTATCTCTTCAATTTTTCCCATCTATGTGTCTCCTATATAGTGCCAAAAAGAATAAAATATCATACAACTTAGGAAATTAGAGACCAAGAAAGTCAATTTAAGATTCCATTTAATTTGTAAAGAAAAGGATTTCTTTACCATTAGCAAGGGAGAAATTTTTTTCCATTAGGGAAAATTAAGCCCAACAAAAGCCATGGTCTCTTTGATATGAATCCTAGTGTAAAATGGCTTATAGAATGTTTTAATCGTGCAAGTAATTATTCCACCAAATATATTACTATAGAATCAAAATGGTCATCTTGTTTGGTGGGAATCTAATTTTTTACCAAAGAGGAATTTGTCTCAACTTTTTCAATAAACATAAAAATAGAAATAATTGGAGTAAATGTTATAGATTTTTCAAATATCTATGTTTGTTATACTATTCTATTATATCTTTACAATGTGCATTCATTTTTACTCAAATAATATTAGTCAATTAGTTGTAGTTAAATGTGGAAACTTACTTGAACACGATTAAATCATAGTCAAACAATGTCAATCATAGCCACTATAATCAACCATCACTAACCATCATCAATAATGATCACCCATTGGTCAACATGGTCAATACAATCAACCATATCAAATTTTTTTTAATAATTAAATACGATAAACATTGTTAACCATAGTCAACCATGATCAACTATTGTTAACAACAATTTCCCTTGGGTACCTAATGTTTTTCAACTATAATAAACTAAATCACACTTCAATTCGACTTTGGACATCGTCGACCATAGTGGAATTTCGTATAAATATCATATGTAGACATATATATGATATTTGGAGCCATGTTCATATATGGAGCTTCAATTACTACAACCAGATAGCCAAAGATGGTTGATATATGTTGATCAAAGCCATTAATTTTCTTTACATTAAAAAAAAATAACATCTATCAATGGACATCAACCGTATTCTATTATGTGGTTATGCTGGTATTTAAAATCTAGTTGCAAATATACAAATTAGGTTTGGGAAGAAAACTTTTAGGACTGTTTTAGGCCCATCAACATCCTTCAACTTGGTCCTTCAACTTGTGGTTTCCAACCCTTGTAGTGTTACACATAGTTAATTTTGTTCCATAGTAGGATGCACTTCATGGAATTGTTCCCATTTTGATACATGTGCAATCAATGCACTATTGACCCTAGTTCCTTGTTTGGTATTAGATGTATTCACCAATACTTCTATTGGCACCAACACCTTAATTTTGGAGAGACTAAAACTATGGCTTATGTACTTGATTTCAAAATTTATCCAGGTGGATATTGGTGGCCACTTGCCAATTCCACTTGGACCCCTACCATAGTTTCTTTTAGCTTTTCAGTTTCCTTAATTGTAGCACATTTTACTAATTTTAGCATTTTTTCGGGTCCCGAACTTCTGAAGCCGTTTTGAGGCCCTAAATGATGTTTTTTTGGGAAAATTGGGAGCAACATGGGTCTATGGACCGATGTTGTTCTTCCCAAAGTTGTAGTTCTCGGATAGATCTTTCTAACGAGATATTGTATGTGTCAAATGGAGCTCGTATGCCAAAGATACAACCCCAGGAAGTTGATGTACCAATTTACCCAAACGGGGCCCACAGCTTGGCGTTTCATCTTCTGGGGTTAGGTTTTTGGATGTTTAGGGTTTTCCATTGTTTCTGAACAATAAATAGGCATTCGAGCCCCATTTTAACACAGTTTAGAGGCATGTAGCCACCACATCTCTTCTCAGAGATAAGCTACCATCGCCCTAGCTGTCTATTTCCATTTTCGGCTTGTCAGCATATCTCGGTATTTTACATTAATGAAATGAAGTCTTATTTCTGTTGCATCTTTGTGTTTATGGTTATCTCTGTAATTTTCTGCGTTCCTATTTAAATCCAGATTAGTGGTATAAGAGCAGTCTTCTTTTTCTCTGTTTTTCTTTGCATGTCCCCAAGGAGGTTGGGATATAAGGAGTTAGGGCTTGAACTGGTCGAACCTTTTCAAGACTCGCCTCGCAAAATCCAATGGCCTCCCATGGCGGATGAAAAGAAAGATGAGGGGGTAGGAGATCCTATCAAAATCTTGCTTGAAGAAGCCCTTGAGCGACAAAGGGACACGATGATGGACAAATTTGCCTAGGTCCTTCAGAGGCTACCCAAGGGTGACGCATCAGCTTCCCACAGCTACTCTGGAAATGCCACATCATTTAAGGTACAAGTTAATTTTGAAATTCCCATATTCAAGGGTCAGATAGATGCAAATACCATCGATAAATGGGTAAATATGCTAGAGGGTTATTTTTCTGTTCATGATCTTTCCAGTTGGGAAAATATTATTTTCTCTCTTCTCAAAGTAACCCCCCACGACAAGGCTTGGCGGGAAACCTACTGCAAGTAGAAGGATGAAAGTACAAGCTCACTATTTTCAGCCTCACCCACCTGGACTTCATTCTGAGATGCCATCAAGGAGCAGTACTACCCTGTCGGAAGCTATGAGGATCAATACATAAAGTGGGCCATGTTATAGTAAGGAAGGGACCAAGACGTGCAAGAGTTTACCAATATTTTCCACACCCTTCGCACAAAGTTAGGTATCAAGGATTCAAAGCAGCATTTGATACTCAAATACTATGGCTACCTGCATAAGTACATCTAGGGAGAAATATAATTCCTGAACATCTCCTTGCTTGGTATGACATACAGATATGCCGTCAAGGTCGAGAAAATGTTTAAACAGAAGAAGTGAGACTTTGGATCTATGAATCCGAAGCAAGGGAAAGTTGCCCCCAAACCATAGAACAAAGGACAAAGCCAAGGCGGGGTTTCCCAAGACAACTCACCAAAGTTGCAAGCAAAGAACAGAGCCATAAAGCCGAAAAAAGACATGGGAAAATGGTGTGAGTTCCATAAGAGCTCCACTCACAACACAAGTGAGTGTCAGGCCAAGTAGTCATTGATGGTTAAGCTAAAGGTTTCAGAATTAGATGCATGCTTTTACTCTGAGTTAGAACCCAACAAGGGGAATGACAAAGGGATGTAGATTATCGATGCAGAGCCCAACACCACTGTTGGCACCATGAAGATCCAGAAGGAGGAACACGAAGATCCATAGGAGGAGGAGCGTCTCTTCCACTCCCAGATGTGGGTAAAGGGAACCCCGCTAAGGTTCATTATTGGCAGCAAGAGCCAAAATAACCTCATTTCGGTAGAGGCTTTGAAGCGGTTGAGCTTACTAACCACAACACATCCATAATTGTACACCATCGAGTGGCTTCACCAAGGATGGAATATTCGCGTGAGCCGGCTGTGCCATCTTCCATACAACATCAAGCCCTTCACGGACGAGGTATTGTGTGATATTGCTCCCCTTGAAGTTTCTGATGTATTATTATGACAACCATACTTATGGAAGCGACATGATGTGTATGAATCAAGGCCCCATGCTGTTATTATTACTTTGGGAAATAAGTTGTATAGGATACCAGAGGTACCACTGCCTACCGCCATCTCTTTGGTTACTACAAAAAAATGTAGTAAACTCATTTCCAAAACTGGGAAAATTGTTTTCCTGGTGATATGCCCTCGAGGAAAGAAGAAGACGATGGCCACGACCTCCAAATAGGGCCCCTCCGCATGACAACTACAGATGGAAAAGATTGTGGAGGAGTATGAGGACATCTCCACCTCCCCCATAGAGGTTCCTCTGCACTGTTAGGTCAAGCACCCCATCGATCTAACCCCAGGTGCGTTGCTACCCAATGGACCAATCTATCGGCACTCTGTTCTGGAGAACAATGAAATCAAGAGGAAGATTCAGGAGCTACTACAGAAAGTTCACATCCGCCTAAGTTCATCACCTTCTTGGAGCTCGATCGTGTTTGTACAGAAGAAGGATGGGACTTGGAGACCCTGTATTGACGATCGGGCGCTGAACAAGATCACTGCCCGTAATAGGTACCCGATCCCATGGATTGATGACCTCTTGGACCAATTGAAGGGGGGAAAATATTTCAGCAAGATTGCTTTGAAGTCAAGATATCACCAAGTATCAATCAAACCCTCTGATGTGTGGAAGACTACCTTCAAAGCCAAGGAGGGCCTTTTCGAATGGTTGGTTATGCCTTTCAAATTGATGACTGCTCCTACAACCTTCATGAGGCTAATGGATGACATTTTACGGCCATTCACCAACTCATTCGTAGTGGTATACTTGGATGACATCCTAATCTTCAGCGAGAGTTGGGAAGGGCACCTCCACGACATCAAAAAGGTTCTCCAAACACAGTGGCAACACAAGTTATGTGCCAGTTTGGAGAAACGCACTTTTGGCATGACCCAGGTTTAGTATCTGGGATACATTTTGGTCCAGTCTCTGGTCGATGTTGGACACCATATTCACTAAGTCCATAGCCTTAAATCCTCAAACTGATGGCTAGATAGAGGTTGTCAACAGGATGATTGTACACATTCTGCGCATGTACAACTCAAAGCATCCACGCACATGGGATGAGAGCCTCCCCTATGTTTAGCACAACTACAACTTGGCTCTCCATAACATGACTGGCCACAACTCTTTTCAGGTGGGCTTGGGATTCTAGCCACTATGTCCCATTGATGTGGCCATGCCATTTGCAGTTACTCATGTAGATTCGGCTCATGTCCAGTCTAAAACAGATAAGGAAAACAACTTCATTGAGCACATCCAACATATTCTCCAGAAAGTCCATGACATTCTGGAGAAATCAAATGCTAGGTACAAGCAATGGCATGATCAACATCAGGTGCCACACAAGTTTTAGGTGGGCAACAAAGTCTAGTTGCATTTGCAAAAGGAACACCTTACCGGAGCCTACTGGAAACTTAGACCACTCTGATATGGTCCTTACACCATTACCAAGGTTGTGGGAGACAATGAATTTGAGCTCAGAATTCCCCCGTGCCTTGGCCTGCACCTAGTGTTCAATGTGGACCACCTTCGACCATACTTCCCACCATTACTAGACACAACCGACATTGCAGAATAGCTCACACTCAGAAATTTAAATCTAGATTGCATGGAACAAGCTGCAACTGATTAGATCATGGACACACAGATCAAGCACACTCACCAGCAGAACATCCAATTGTATTGAGTTGTCAAATTAGGCCAACTCCTTCACCAGGGAAAGTGGCTCACCAAGGACAAAGTTCAACAGAAGTTTCCTCATCTCATGGAGGAACTCAATGCAATGGGGACCATTGCTTCCTAAGGGGCGAGGAATGACATTTTTTGGGAAAACATGGACGCAAGTTTCTCTTCCCAAAGTTGTAGTTCTTGAATAGATCTTTCTAAAGAGACATTGTACACATCAAACGAAGATCTTATGCCAAAGTTACGACCCCAGGAAGTTGATGTACCAATTTACCCAAACGGGGCCCACGATTTGGCGTTTCATGTTCTAGGGTTAGCTTTTTGGATGTTTAGGGTTTTCCATTGTTTCTCAACAATAAATAGGCCTTCAAGCCCCATTGTAACATAGTTCAGAGGCATGTAGCCACCACATCTCTTCTCAAAGATAAGCTACCATCCCCCTAGGTGTTTATTTCCATTTTCTGTTTGTAAGCATATCTTAGTATTTTACGTTAATGAAATGAAGTATTATTTTTGCTGCATCTTTGTATTTATGTTTATCTCTGTAATTTGTTGTGTTCCTATTTCAATCTGGATAAAAAATCCTCCTACTTGAGCATATTTGTCTTTGATAGTTTCTAGTTTATTTAACTCAAATAATTTGTAATTTTGTTATACGAGGAGTCCCTTCCCAACATACTTTATGATTCTCTAATTTTATTAATCACTCTTAATCGTACTCACTAGACCTTAATCACAAGATTCATTTTCACTACTCCGTAGACTCATAAAGCTTTGGTTCTTTAAATCTTATATAATAAGGGGTGTAATTATTTTTCCTTCGTGTATATCCCCTAAAGGAAGGATATTAAAGAGATTGAACACCCCCAACCATAGGACATAGTGCCTAACTTGTGTAGAAAATTATTGTTCATCCTACTAAATCTTTTGGATTGGGAAAGGTTGAAAGAAATAGTTAGTGAGTAAGTTTCTTTCTGCTTTTCATGATTTTTCTAATTCATTTGATGAATGTGTCATGTCCGTAAAAACCTAACCATGGTCTCCTAGATTTTATGGAATTTGTTTTTAGAGGGAATAACGGTTTTTATTAAACCAATAATATCCTCTTATGGGGGGAATTAAAACAACATTGCATTTTCCTCCCATTTCAAGGGTCAATATGAGTAATATCATCAATTAATATCTTAAACTATCTACATCCTAGTATGTATCATCAATTAATTTCTTAACCCTCTTCAATCCTTACAACTGTACAACAATCATCAAGGCAAGGCAAGGAAGAGTAGCTTGCTTTAATTTGCGAACCCTGTTTTGTGCACTTTTAGCGAGCCAACCATTCAACTCCACTGTCTGTAAGTAATGTAATTTAATTTATTTAGACTCACTACTACTGCAAAGATTTTCCAGTTTTGGAGTGGATGTATTGAAACTTGGCTGCAATTGGGATGTGATCCAAAGAATGAGTAGGTGAATTAAGTCTGACATGTTTCACCTCCTCTTGGTTGATCAACTAGAGTAGTGACACCACCTTCAAATTGGTGACAATGTGAAGTATGTAATGCAACGTCCCCTAAAAATTCTTGCTGAAGTTGGTGAAATGGGCTCCCCTGTTTTCCTATTCATATTCTTCTCCATCTCTGAAACACTAGTATTGCAACGCTGAAGATAGGAAGAATAAGCACTTGCTAATGGTAGTGTATGGTAAAACCTTTGAGCAAGCTGCAACTCACCTGATGGATCATAATTGAAAATTTCCTTGTGGAAGGGATAAATATAGCCTTTAGCGAGAAGTGTGTGGGGGCACAATTCTCGGAAAAGAGTTGAAATCCCCACACATAATAAGAGGAATAATATCAGAAGAATTATTATTCTAGATAAATGCCTGCAAATTATTAAGTAGGTAATGAACCTGCCATAACTTTACATCACTCTTCATCAAATTTGCATGGATGTGGGTATTCACTATGCACAGGAATTGTTGTTCAGTACTGTTCTTGAAGGAAAGGATGAGATTTAGGGTAATGTTGTCTTTTTGAAATAGGGGAAAGCCTTGAGCAAAGTCACTCAAATTGATCTAGCATGATTCTATTAGGTGAAACTGATTCAGCTTGTAAAATGTTGCATAGCCATCCTCAGTTGGGAGGTACCATTGTCTTTACTTTTCTTGAGACATCCCTTCATATCCTAATTTGGCCAGTTTTGGCTCGAAAAAATTACAAAAGTGATTGTGCCGGACCTCCTGGAGGCGGACAATGTCAAGATCGGACTGTAATATTTCCTTCAATAAGTTTTGTCTATAGTGTTCCCAATAGAGTGCCAAGGAAGGGCAGTTGGGTAACTGCTTTGCAGTAGCACAGACTGTGGCTAGCATGTTGTATGTGATAACTATGAATAATGGTCCCCTGAAACTTGCACCACCATTGTTGTTGTTGCTGCTGCTAACTTTAATCACTTGCCGAGGATTTCGGGGAATGCCTTCCAGAATTTTTGGAATAACATGCTGAGCATGGAAAGGTTTTGGTCCTTTATCTTTACCTTTACCTGGACATTTAATAGGTAATACCTTGTTGAGTCTATAAAACTCAGAGGTAGACTATAACATATGAGTGTTGTTAGCTGAAATTTGGATCCAATACCATCTCCCGCTGCTCAAATCATCATCATCATCACTGCTGAAATGTCCTTTTAACAAATTCTTTATTAGTGCTTTAACATCTATAGTTTCCATGGAAACCCTTTTTATTTCCTTGGCACTCATCATTTTTGCCATTTTCATTTCATCAACAGCGCTCATTCTTGCCTGCAACAACTCTGCTATTTCACTTAATACTCTAAATCTTCTGGTATGATCTGGGTTTGTTTTTGACATTAGATTTTGTTGGTAATGGTAGATTACTTTATTTTTTTTACTTGGTTTTGTTGTGGTTATCTTCAAGTTATCTATTTTTAACTGAGTACATTAAACTGAACTTCTCTTCTCACTTGCTTGCTATTTGTCTTGGTTATTTTTAATAGAATAGAATTTCACTATTTTAAACCTTTTCACTACCTCTCTGGTAGGACCCTTTTCTTTTAGTATTTTTAATTTTCTTATTTAATTTTCTTTGCTTTTCTTTGCTTATGTTTTATGAAATGGAAGCCCCTATTCATTTAGAAGTAACTGGTAGTTGAAGTTCCTTTTTCAATTTTAGAATTTTTGTAGTAACTAAAGCTCTTTTTTTTCAAATTTTATATTTTATGTGGCAATTGAAGTTTTCATTTCAACTATATATATATATATATATATGAATGATACAATTTTTTAATTTTTCTCTTTCACTCTTTTTCACTCAGTGTTTTGTTTTTCACTCAATGTTCTATTTATTCTTAACTCAGCTATTTTTGACTAAGTAAATAATCAGCTGCTCTTCTCATTGGGTGATCTAATTTGAATTACCAGTCTTACTTATGTAGCTATTGATGTTTGCTTCTACTTACTTACTTGATCCATGCACATTAAATCTATACCATTTATATCTAGTCTGAGTTATTAGTTTTATTTAGCATCTTTACTTCTGCTTATTTATTTGATCTCATATGATCCATGCACATTCATTAAATCTATATTTGTGAACTTAAAGTAGCAAATGCTATTTTGATGAGAGGGAATCTTTTTTGGAAGAAAATCAAATCTTCAAATATATTATCTTATCTTACCATGTTATATTATGAGCAAAATTAATAAGCACAAGTTTATTGGCATCAAGTTTTACCCTCTTCTGTCATGGAACCTTGTCAAGTATCTTATGCGTGAAGTATCTGTGTAAAAACGGTAAATTAAGAAAACCCTATAGAAGAGTGATCCTCCCTTGGTGTGGTACATTGTGGGTGGACACTGATGATATTACATAACATGTAATGAGGAGTTCGAGCTTTGGCCTTGAGCCCAACAATTTATATTGAGAATAGTTTCCCCATGGGTAATTAATCCAATAAAGCCCTGATCAACTATGATAGTGCATGCAAAACAGGGCAATATAACTTACATTCTGGACTAGTTAACAATGGATTCATCTAACGAGGCGAGGAATTGCCCGGACGACAAAAAGTGGTCAGAATCTGGGCAAAAGAAATTTCAATTTCTTTTATAGAGACAGTGTTTGAATCCTATTTTTGATGGTGGAAATGCATTCGTCACCATCAAAAATGTCTAGGACACCTAAAATTTTGAAGTTTAAGAATTATAACTTGTATTTACAAAAATCCTTGCCGGATTTTCTCTAAATATGATCAGAACTTCCATAACTTTCTTGGCAATTCCTCCAGCTAGTTAGACTATGGCGTCAACAATTCGTGTAATAAGTTGACTGAGAAAGGTCTGATCATCCTTTCATCCTACAAATGAAAGGATGTCGTTTGGAAATGTGGTATTCAGAATGAGCGTAGCCACCACTTCCCCAACAAGGTGATGACATAGATCAACGATGACATAGACCAACGAGTTGGGAACGTGGACACCAAGACTGCGTGACATAATGTGCATAAACAAACTACACAGAGGTCTCTACCAAGTAAACCATGTTGACACAACATGAAGTAACCATTGTGCCAAATTGTTGCACTAGTAATAATTTAGATGTTCTGGTTCTTAATTAGCGGGTTATCGATGTTATGGGATTTATATCATACATACTCTAGATAGCTAGAAAGGGATTCAATGATGGTCTATGGATGAACACCTTGGGAAAATTTTGGCACCATAAAATTGGTATTCAAGGATTTGTCGAAAAATCATTCAATAATTATATATGAAATAATTTTTAGGGTCATCTTTTATATACATGTAAATACCCATTTAACTTTTGCACAACCTCCTTGCCCCTTCCAAGGGAAATTGGTCAGATACATGGAATTCACTAACGACACCCAAACATGCTTGGGAAGATTTATCGAGTTAGGAATTGGTAACCTATGTCTTTAGGGATAGGAACAGACTAATGGAATATTAGAGTTAAATTATGAGTTGTACAATTGCTATGCATAGTCTATCTAAGGACATAGCTTAATAAAATACAACTAATCTCTATAGAGATAATATATGCAAGGACATAGCTTAATGGAATGCAATTTATACTTATAGATATATTATGAAATGATGAAATACGAAGGGAAGAAATAGGTAAAATGATTTCCATCATATTAGATAAATATGTAAAAAGGAAAAAAAAATTGGTCTAGAAGAGGTATATGACTTTTAGAAACACCAAATGTTTATGTTTAAGTAAATATGAAGTTCATATCAATAATTTTTCTAAAAAAAATAGTTATACCTTTCCAAGATTATTTTAGAATATGAATATTAATTTGCCAGTAGCTCTTCTACTGCAAATCCTGTCTCATCTAGGTTGCTATCTTTGTTTATTTATATTAGCTTTCGTTTCTAAGCCATTTTATCATTCCTAATTTCAATATTATATTTTGTTTAAGCCTTCCTA
Source organism: Pinus taeda (assembly GCA_000404065.3). Classification (NCBI taxonomy): domain Eukaryota; kingdom Viridiplantae; phylum Streptophyta; class Pinopsida; order Pinales; family Pinaceae; genus Pinus; species Pinus taeda. The sequence continues at coordinate 55,831 of APFE031548418.1, forward strand.
CTCTTGTGGCTACTATAGATTACTTTAGTTTTTTTTTTCGTTTTCTTGGTGTTTTGGTTATCTTTAAGTCAACTCTTTTTAACCAAGTATAGTGAACTTCTCTTTTAGTAGAGTAAATTTTCAAATTTTTAAACCTTTCCACTAATATGAGCTTTTTCTTTTTAACGAAAAAAATCATCCAAAATGATTACATTTAAGGTTAGTCAATGATTATTTGCTAGGGAGAAAAAATAAAGATAATTTTCACCCCTAACATTTCAGCCACAAAATTCCATTCACCTCAACTTCTAATATTCGGGATCACAATTTTTTCCCACCATATTTTTTATAAATTTCCCTTCCTAATTTCATTCACACAAACTTTGTGGTATGAGTATCTCAGTGCAAAGCTAGAAGCAATTTTGGAGTGGGTGTAAAACAAATATGCTTGGAATAATCAAACTTATTGGGAAAATCCATATGGCTATACTTTTGGTCTTTCAAGTACCTTATTTTTTTAGCCATTGTTGTGTTTCAAGGATTTTATGGTAAATAACCAATGCCTTTATGAAATCTTAATATAAGCACCTCTATGTGTTCTGTTAATAATGATTTTTTGTACGGATGTCTACGAGTAAGGTAACTACATTCCCTTTTACATTCATTTCTATCGAGGTTCAAAAGAATTTGACTATCCCTTTTCTTATTAGGCGTCCTTGTTGTTGATAAAATATCACTTGAAATGGTATTTTCTGGGAGTGCCCGTTCATTTATCATACGGTATTTTTTTTTCAATAATTATATCTTCAATAGGTATTTCAATAAAGTTTCTTAATTTTGCTGAAATTTATTTGATGGACTACCAAAGCTTACATTATAATCTAAACTTATTAATATGCATGGCCATCAAGGCACACTATTTAAACATGAATGTACATTATTTCCATTACATATTAGCGATATTAGTCATTCCATTCAATGAAACAAATTAGAAAACAAAGTTATCAAAAGTACGTTCACACACACACACATTTTTCATTGGAAAAATGCTATTTCAAGGCAGGATTCCTAGGTGTAGTCTTTTAAGATTACAACTTTTAAGATACAAGCCAATGAAATCTAATATACTAGTATGAATTCTAAGACATCTTTTCCAAGTAAAAATCTTCCACCTCTCAAGAGAGAGGAAAATTTTAACAAAAAAAATTGAAACATTGGCAAAATTAGGGGTTTGCAAATTTTCATTAGGTGAACTTCTTTATGCTCTTCTTATTTATTATCATTCACCTCAATTTATTTAAAAAAAAAAATCACATAAAGGTTTAACCTATGCTTATTTACTAAAGGGAGGGAATAAATAACATTTTTCACCCCTAACATTTGCGCCACAAACTTCTATTCACATTGACTTCCAATATTGGGGATCACAATTTTTTCCAACCCTATTTTGTATAAATTGGTTTTCCTAATTTCATTCACCCAAATTTTGTGGTATGTGTATCTCAACACAAATCTAGAAGTCATTTTTGGAGTTGGTGTAAAGAAAATATGCTTGGAATACTCAAATTTACTACGAAAACCCACATAGCTATACTTTCAGTCTTTCAAGTACGTTATTTTTCTGTACACCCCGAAGCTAATGCAAACCTACTTGGGATCCTAAGACTATTTGCTTTATGTTATGGGTTTAATTTTGAGACATTGTTGTGTTTAAAGGATTATATGGTATTTAATCAATGCATTTATGAATTCTTAATATGAGCACCTCTATGTGTGCTCTTAATAGTGGATTTTTGATACTGAGCATGGGAATGCCCGACTCAATACATGATATTATATTTTGACATATGTGATTTTTCATGGGTCTCTTTCGGACCCAATTCTCTAACACACTCTCTCTCTCTTCAGTCACACTATATAAAGCATTTCAGCCTTCACCTTCTTCTCTAACCTCACACTTTAAGTGGTGTTTGTTACATTGGAAAATATATCCTCATCAGCTCAAAGGGGAAGACCAAGTTGCAATCAAGTAAAACCCTAAATTATTGGCATATTTTCCATGGTAATGGTCCACATAAAATGGTAGATTCCATGCTAACATGGGCAATTTGACTAGTAGACCATGTAACCCTATAAATGAATGCTTTGTATCTTCAATAAGGTCACGTTAGCTGACTTTCATGAGCTCACGAAGGAAAATCACAAGTTAACTCACTACTACTACTTCATTTACTCAAACTTGAATCTAAAAAGCTAGAAAGGATCACCTCAATCTCGTCTTTAGAAGTTGCCTATCCTAACAAATAGCTTTTATGTGGAGAAATATCAATAAAGCAGAGGAAACTTCTGGCTTTTGTACAAGCGAGACTTTGGATCTGGGAATCCAAAGGAAGGGAAAGGTGCCCCTGAACCACATAACAAAGGACAAAACAAGGTGGGGTGGCCCAAGACAACCTGCCAAAGCTACAAGCAAAGAAAAATGCCATGAAGCCAAAAAAGGATACAAGAAAATGGTGTGAGTTCCATAAGAGCTCCACTCACAACACAAGTGACTGTTGGGCCAAGCAGTCACTAGTGGTTGAGCTAAAGGTTTCAGAATCAGATGCATGTTCTGACTCTGAGTCAGAACCTGACAAGGGGAATGACAAAGGGAAGCAGATTATCGATGCGGAGCCCAACACCATCATTGCCACCATGAAGATCCAGAAGGAGGAACCCGAAGATCCAAAGGAGGAGGAGCATCTCTTCCACTCCCAGATGTGGGTAAAGGGATCCGCGCTACAGTACATTATTGACAATAGGAGCCAAAAGAACCTCACTTCGGCAGAGGTTGTGAAGCGGCTGGGATTACCGACCAGAGCACATCCACAACCATACACCATTGGGTGGCTTCACCAAGGATGGGATCTTTGTGTGAGTGAGTAGTGTCTCCTTCCATACAACATCAAGCCCTTCACAGATAAGGTATTGTGTGACATTTTTCCCCTGGAAGTTTGTGATGTATTATTAGGACAACCATACTTGTGGAAGCGACACGTTGTGTATGAATCAAGGCCCTATGCTGTTATTATTACTTTCAGAAATAAGTTGTACAGGATACTGGAAGTAGCATTGCCTACTACCATCTCTTTGGTTACTGCAAAACAACGTAGTAAGCTCATTTCCAAAACTAGGAAATTTGTTTTCCTGATGATACGCCCTCAAGGAAAGAAGAATACAGTGGCCACGACCTCTAGATAGGGCCCTTCTACACGACAACTACAGATGGACAAGGTCGTGGAGGAGTATGAGGACATCTTCACCTCCCCCGTAGGGGTTCCTCTACACTGTCAGGTCAAGCACTCCATCGATCTGACCCTCGGTGTGGTGCTACCCAATGGACCAATATATCAGCGCTTCGTCTTAGAGAACAATGAAATCAAGAGGCAGATCTAGGAGCTACTACAGAAAGGTCACATCTGTCCGAGTTCATCACCCTGTGGGAGCTCGATCGTGTTGGTACAGAAGAAGGATGGGGCATGGAGACTCTGTATTGAATATTGGGCACTAAACAAGATCACTGTCCATAATAGGTACTCGATCCCCACGGATTGATGACCTCCTGGACCAACTAAAGGGGGCAAAATATTTCAGCAAGATTGATTTGAAGTTAGGAGATCACCAAGTACCAATCAAACCCTTCGATGTGTGGAAGACTGCCTTCAAAGCCAAGGAGGGCCTTTTCGAATCGTTGGTTATGCCTTTCGCATTGACGAATTATATTGCAACCTTCATGAAGGTAATGGATGACATCTTATGACCATTCACCAACTCATTCGTAGTGATATAATTGGATGACATCCTGATATTCAGCTAGAGTTGGGAAGAGTACCTCCACCACATCCAATGGAGGAACTCAATGCAATGGGGACCACTGCTTCCTAAGGGGGGAGGAATGATCCAGGTGGATATTGGTGGCCACCCACCAAGTCCACTTGGACCCCCTCCATAGTTTATTTTAGCTTTTCAGTTTCCTTAATTGTAGCACCGTTTACTATTTTTAGTAGTTTTTTGGGTCCTAAACTTCTGGAGCCATTTTGAGGCCCTAAACGATGTTTTCTGGGAAAACTAGGAGCAACATGGGGTGATGCACTGTTGTTTCTCTTCCCAAAGTTGTAGTTCCTATATAGATCTTTCTAATGAGATATTGTAGGCATCAAACGAAGATCATATGCCAAATTTATGACCCCAAGAAGTTGATGTACGAATTTACCCAAACGGGGCCCATATTTTGGCGTTTCATCTTCTAGGGTTAGGTTTTTGGATGTTTAGGGTTTTCCATTGTTTCTCAACAATAAGTAGGCCTTCGAGCCCCATTGTAACACAGTTTAGAGGCATGTAGTCACCACATCTCTTCTCAGAGATAAGCTACCATTTCCCTAGCTATTTGTTTCCATTTTCTATTTGTAAGCATATCTCAGTGTTTTACATCAATGAAATGAAGTATTATTTCTTCTGCAACTTTTTGTTTATGGTTATCTCTGTAATTTGTCGCATTCCTGTATAAATCCGGATCAAAAATCCTCTACTTGAGGATATTTCTCTTTGCTAGTTTCTAGTTTATTTAACTCATATAATTTGTAATTTTGTTATAAAAGTAGTCCCTTCCCAATGTACTTTCTGATTGGCTAATCTTATTTATCACTCTTAATCATACTCACTAGACCTTAATCACAAGATTCAGTTTCACTACCCTGTAGACTCATAAAGCTTTGGTTCTTTAAATCTTATATTTTAAGGGGTGTAATTAATTTTTTCTTGGTGTATATCCCCTAAAGGAAGGATATTAAAGGGATTGAGCACCCCTAACCATAGGACATAGTGCCTAACTTGTGTAGAAAATTATTGTTCATCCTACTAAATCTTTTGGATTGGGAAAGGTTGAAAGAAATAGTTAGTGAGTAAGTTTCTTTCCACTTTTCATGATTTTTTAATTCATTTTATGAATGTGTTATGTCTGTAAATGCCTAACCATGGTCTCCTAGAGTTTATGGAACTTGTTTTTAGAGGGAATAAGGGTTTTTATTAAACCAATAATATCCTCTTATGGGGGGGATTCAAACAACATTGCATTTTCCTCCCATTTCAAGGGTCAATATGAGTAATATCATCAATTAATATTTTAAACTATCTACATCCTAGTATGTATCTTAAACTATCTACATCCTAGTATGTATCATCAATTAATTTCGTAACCCTCTTCAATCCTTACAACTATACAACGATCATCAAGGCCAGGCAAGGTAGAGTAACTTGCTTTAATTTGAGAAGCCTATTTTGTGCACTTTCAGGCAGTCAACCATTCAACTCCACTGTCTGTAATGTAATTTAATTTATTCGGACTCACAACTACTGCAAAGCTTTGCCAGTTTTGGAGTGGATTGAGTGGATGTATTGAAATTTGGCTGAAATTGGGATGTGATCTGAAGAATGAGTAAGTGAAGGAAGTTCGGCATGTTTAACCTCCCCCTGGTCGATCAAATGGAGCAGTGACACCACCTTCAAATTGGTGGTAGTGTGAAGTATGTAATCCAACGTCCCCTAAAAATTCCTGCCCAAGTTGGTGAAATGGGCTCCCCTATTTTCCTATCCATTTTCTTCTTCATCTCTGAAACACTTGTATTGCAGCACTGAAGATAGGAAGAATAAGAACTTGCTAATATAGTGTGTGGTAAAACCTTTGAGCAAGCCGCAACTCACCAGATGGATCATAATCCAAAATCTCCTTGTGGAAGGGATAGATATAGCGTTTAGTGAGAAGTGTGTGGGGAGTGCTTCTCAACAAAGATTTGAAATCCCCACAGAGAACAAGAGGAATAATATTAGAAGAATTATTATTCTGGATAAACGCCTGCAAATTATTGAGTAGGTAATGAACTTGCCATAGCTTTACATCACTGTTCATCAGATTTGCATGGATGTGGGTATTCACTATGCACAGACGTTGTTGTTCAGATATTTTCTTGAAGGAAAGGATAAGATTCAGGGCAATGTTGTCTTTTTTAAATCGATGAAATCCTTGAGCAAAGTCACTCAAATTTATCCACCATGATTCTATCAGGTCAAACTGATTCAGCTTGTAAAATGTTGCACAGCCATCCACAATTAGGAGGTAGCATCGTCTCTGCTTTTCTTGAAACACCCCTTCATATCAGAATTTGGCCAGTTTTGGCTCGAAAAAATTACAAAAGTGATTGTGTTGGACCTCCTGGAGGCAAACAATATCAGCATCGCGCTATAATATTTCCTTCAATAAGTTTTGTTTGTGGTATTCCAAACATAGTACCAAGGAAGGGCAGTTGGGGAACTGCTTTCAAGTAGCACACACCTCGGTAAACACATTGTATGTGATAACTATGAATAATGGCCCCCTGAAACTTTCACCACCATTTTTGCTTGTGGTGTTGCTAAATTTAATCATTTGCCGAGGATTTCGGGGAATGCCTTCCAGAATTTCTGGAATAACATGCTGAGCATGGAAAGGTTCTGGTCCTTTACCTTTACCTTTACCTGCACCTTTAACAAGTAATACCTTCCTAAGTCTATAAAACTCGGAGGTAGACTGTAATAGAAGAGTGTTGTTGGTTGAAATCTGGATCCAATACCATCTCCTGCTCCTTAAATCATTATCATCATCACCGCTGAAATGGCCTTTTACAAAATTATTTATCAGTGCTTTATCAACTATTTCCTCAGCACTCATCATTTTTGCCATTTTCAATTCATCAATTCTCTATCAATGCTTTACAAACTATTTCCTCGACACTCATCATTTTTGCCATTTTCAATTCATCAGCAGCGCTTATTCTTTCCTGCAACAACTCTCTTATTTCACTTTACTACTGCAAACCTTCTGGTCTTATCGGGGTTTGTTTTTTATATTAGTTTTTGTTTTAAGCCATTTTGTCCTTCGTACTTTTATCTTATTTGGTTTGTAATATTTATTTTATATATTAGCTTTTGTTGGTAATGGTATATTACTTTAGTTTTTTTACTTCGTGTTGTTTCTATTATCTTCAAGTCAGTTATTTTTAACTGCGTACATTGAACTAAACTTCTCTTCTCACACGCTTGTTGTTTGTCTTGGTTATTTTTAATAGAGTAGAATTTCAAAACTTTAAACCTTTTCACTACCTCTTTGGTATGACTTCTTTACTTTTAGTCTTTCTCATTTTCTTATTTTATTTTATTTTATTTTCTTTGCTTCTATTTTATGGAATGAAAGCCCCTATTCATTTAGAAGTAACTAGTAGTTGAAGTTCCTTTTTCAATTTTAGAACTTTTGTAGTAACAAAAGTTTTTTTTTTTCAAATTTCAAATTGAATTTTTATTTCAATTATTATATAATATAATATATATATTATTATATATATTATATATATATATAATATATAATATATTATATATATATTATATATATATATATATATATTGCAATTTTTAAATTTTTTCTCTTTCACTCTTTTTGACTTAGTGTTCTGTTTTTCACTCAATGTTCTATTTATTTTTAACTCAGCTACTTTTAACTAAGTAAATAATCAGCTCCTCTTCTCACTAGGTGATCTAATTTGAATTATCAGTCTTAATTACGTAACTGCAAATCTTTGCTTCTACTTACTTGTTTGACCCATGCACATTAAATCTATATTATTTATATCTAATCTGAATTTTAAGTTTTATTTATGTAACTATAAAATCTTTGCTTCTATTTATATTTATTTATTTGATCCATGCACATTAAATCTATACCATTTGTATCGAATTTGAATTATCAGTTTTATTTAGTATCTTTACTTCTACTGATTTATTTGATCTGATCTGATCTGTACTAGACCGACATTTCACACGCAGTGGGAGTATTGAACAGGTTTATGTCAAAACCAAGAAAGGAGCATTGGAGAATAGTGAAGTGGGTTTTTAGGTATTTGTGTAGCGCTAGTGATTATGGTCTGTGCTACCTAGGAAGACCAGGATTGGACAGAGTGTTGGATATTCGTGTCTTTGTTGATGCAAACTGGGCTGTGGATCTGGATCTGAGAAGATCGACAAGTGGGTATGTGTTTAACCTATTTGGAGGTGCAGTCAGTTGGATGAGTAAGAAACAATCTGTAGTGGCACTATCAGCTACAGACGCAGAATACATGGCAGCCAGTCATGCAAGCAAGGAAGCAGTTCGGTTGCAGAGATTGTGCTCAAGTATGGGGTTAGTACAAGAAGCTATAAGGATAGACTGCGACAGCCAAAGTGCAATTTTCTTGGCAAAGAACCCTGCATATCATATAAAGACAAAGCACATTGATGTTGAGTATCACTTTGTGAGGGATATGATAGAAGAAAAAAAGGTGTTGCTGGTAAAGATGGACACTTTGAAGAATACTGTAGATGCATTGAAAAAATCTGTGAGTTCTGAGAAGTTCTCTTGGTGTAGAGAGACAATGGGCATTTCAGGGCTGGGAAAATGACTAAGCTCTCTTGTGGCCCCCAGTGGAAAGAAAACAACAAGTGGCAGAATGTTGGGTTGTGTTATATTCTTTCCATGTAGTTAACGGTGCGTTTGAAGGGCACCTGTAACCCCACTTTATGGGGTCTGGGGCAACGCCCCAGAAAATTTTGGTTTTGGACCCTATGTTAGGTTGGGCGGACCCACCTATGGTTTCGTGCATGATTTTCACACATGTTTTTTGGACGCGGTAGTTTTTGGTCCCTGGTATTGGATGTGTGGTTTTCAGTCCATGTATTGGCTGCTTCGCATTGTTATAATATGTATTGTAACATTGAGGACATAATGAAAAATTGAGTTGGTTAGTCCTGGTTTTGGACCAGGGAAATCTCTTGTATATGTGTTTTATGTTATGTGATCTCACATTGTTTATTTTCTGTGTTTTAGAATTCGTATGCAGGTAATTTCTGTATCGGGTTAAAACCTACATAAGTATCTGTGTAAAAATGGTAAATTAAAAATCCTGGTAGAAGAGCGATCATCCATTGGTGTGGTACATTGTGGGTTGACTATGATGATATTACATAACATGTAATGAGGACTTGGAGCTTTGACCTTAAGCCCAACAATTTATACTGAGAATAGTTTCCCCATGGGTAATTAATCTAATTAAGCCCTGATCAACTGTGATAGTGTATGCAAAAGAGGGAAATATTACTCATATTATGGACTAGTTAACAATGGAGTCATCTAACGAGGCGCAAAATTGCCTGGACGGCCAAAAGTGGTCAGAATCTGGGCAAAAAAATTTCAATTTTTTTTATAGAGACAGTGTTTAGTTGTTTTTTATGGTGGAAATGGATTCAACACCATCAAAAACGTCTAAGACACCTAAAATTTTGAAGTTTAACAACTATAACTTGGATTTACAAAAATCCTTGCCATATTTTCTCTAAATATGATCAGAATTTCCTTAACTTTCCAGGCAATTCCTCTGGCTAGTTAGACTATGATGTCAACAATTCGTGTAATAAGTTGACTGAGAAAGGTTTGATCGTCTTTTCAGCCTACAAATGGAAGGAATTCATTTGGAAATGTGGTATTCAGAATGAGCGTAGCCACCACTTCCCCAACAAGGTGATGACATAGATCAACGATGTGTGGCACAATGTGCATAAACGAACTACATAGTTGTCTCTGCCAAGTAATCCATGTTGAAAAAACATGAAGTAACCATTGTGCCAAATAGTTGTACTGGTAATAATTTAGATGCTCTGGTTCTTAATTATCACATTATCGATGTCGTGAGATTTATATCATACATACTCTAGATAGCTAGAAAGGGATTCAATGATGGACTATGGATCAACACCTTGGGAAAATTTTGGTGCCATAAAAATGGTATTCAAGGATTCGTTGAAAAATCTTTCAATTATTCTATATGAAATAATTTTTAGGGTCATCTTTTATATACATGTAAATACCCATTTAACTTTTGTACAACATCCTTGCCCCTTCGAAGGGAAATTGGTCAAATACTTGGAAGTCATTAACAACACCCAAACATGCTTGGGAAGATTTATCGGGTTAGGAATTGGTAACCTATGTCTTTAGGGATAGGAACAGACTAATGGAAGATTAGAGTTAAATTATGAGTTGTACAATTTCTATGCATAGTCTATCCAAGGACATAGCTTAATAAAATACAACTAATCTCTATAGAGATAATCTATGCAAGGACATAGCTTAATGGAGTTCAATTTATACTTACAGATATATTAAGAAAGGATGAAATACGAAGGGAAGAAATAGATAAAATGATTTTGGTCATATTATAATATGTAAAAAAAAAATGGTCTAGAAGAGCTATATGACATTTAGAAACACCAAAATGTTTATGTTTAAGTAAATATGAAGAGCTCAAGTTCATATCAATATTTTTTCTAAAAAAAATAGTTATACCTTTCCAAGATTAGTTTAGAATATGAAGATTAGTTTGCCCACAACTCTTCTACTGCAAATCTTCTCTCATCTAGGTTGCTATCTTTTTTTTTTTTTATATTAGCTTTCGTTTTTAAGCCTTTTTTATCATTCCCAATTTCGATATTATATTTCGTTTAAACCTTCCTACTTTTGTGGTTACTATAGATTACTTTAGTTTTTTTTTTCGTTTTCTTGGTGTTTTGGTTATCTTTAAGTCAACTCTTTTTAACCAAGTATAGTGAACTTCTCTTTTAGTAGAGTAAATTTTCAAATTTTTACCTTTCCACTGATATGAGATTTTTCTTTTTAACAAAAAAAATCACCCAAAATTATTACATTTAAAAGGTTAGCCCATGATTATTTGCGAGGGAGAAAAAATAAAAGATTATTTTCACCCATAATATTTCAGCTACAAAATTCCGTTCACCTCAACTTCTAATATTCAGGATCACAATTTTTTCCCACCCTATTTTTTATAAATTTACCTCCCTAATTTCATTCACGCAAACTTTGTGGTATGAGTATCTCAATGCAAAGCTAGAAGCAATTTTGGATTGGGTGTAAATAAAAAATGCTTGGAATAATCAAACTTATTGGGAAAATCCATATGGCTATACTTTTGGTCTTTCAAGTACCTTATTTTTCTTTACACCCCAAATCTAATGGACACCCTATTATGGATACTAGGACTATTTTCCTTGTGTTATGGGTTCAATTTTTAGCCATTGTTGTGTTTCAAGGATTTTATGGTATATAACCAATGCCTTTATGAAATCTTAATATAAGCACCTCTACGTGTTCTGTTAATAATGATTTTTTGTAATGATGTCTATGAGTAAGGTAACTACAATTCCTTTTACATTCATTTCTATCGAGGTTCAAAAGAATTTGATTATCCCTTTTCTTATTAGGCGTCCTTGTTGCTGATAAAACATCACTTCAAGTGGTATTTTCTGGGAGTGTCCGATCATTTATCATATGGTATTTTTTTTCAATAATCATATCTTCAAAAGGTATTTCAATAAAGTTTCTTAATTTTGCTTAAATTTATTTGATGGACTACGAAAGCTTACATTATGATCTAAACTTATTAATATGCATGGCCATCAAGGTACACCATTTAAACATGAATAATATTTCCATTATAGATTAGCGATATTAGTCATTCCATTCAATGAAACAAATTAGAAATCAAAGTTATCAAAAGTACATTCACACACACACACACACATTTTTCATTGGAAAAATGTTATTTCAAGGTAGGATTCCTAGATGTAGTCTTTTAAGATTACAACTTTTAAGATACAAGCCAATGAAATCTAATATACTAGTATGAATTCTAAGACATCTTTTCCAAGTAAAATTCTTGCCCCTCTCAAGAGAGAGGAGAATTTTAACAAAAGAATTTCAAACATTGGCAAACTTAGGGGTTTACTAATTTTCATTAGGTGAACTTTTTTATGTTCTTGTTATTTACTATCATTCACCTCAATTTATTTAAAATAAAAATCATATAAACGTTTAACCTATGCTTATTTACTAAAGGGAGGGAATAAATAATATTTTTCACCCCTAACATTTGCGCCAGGAACTTCTATTCACATTGACTTCCAAGATTGGGGATCATAATCTCTTCCAACCCTATTTTGTATAAATTGGTTTTTCTAATTTCATTCACCCAAAATTTGTGGTATGTGTATCTCAATAGAAATCTAAACGTCATTTTTGGAGTTGGTGTAAAGAAAATATGCTTGGAATACTCAAATTTACTACGAAACCCCATATAGCTATACTTTCAGTGTTTTAATTTTTTTGTACACCCTGAAGCTAATGCAAACCCTATTTGGGATCCTAAGACTATTTGCCTTATGTTATGGGTTCAATTTTGAGACATTGTTGTGTTTAAAGGATTATATGGTATTTAATCAATGCCTTTATGAATTCTTAATATGAGCACCTCTATGTGTGCTCTTAATAGTGGATTTTCGATATTGAGCATGGGAATGCCTGACTTAGTACATGATATTATATTTTGACATATCTTGTTGTTCATGGGTCTGTTTCAGTCTCAGTTCTCTAACACTCTCTCTCTCTCTTCAATCACACTCTATAAAGCATTCTAGCCATCATCTTCTTCTCTAACCTCACACTTTAAGTGGCATTTGTTACATTGGAAAATATATCCTCATCAGCTCAAAGGGGAAGACCAACTTGTAATCGAGTAAAACCCTAAATTATAGGCATATTTTCCATGGCAACGCTCCACATAAAATGGCATATTGCATGCTAACATGGGCAATTTGACTAGTAGACCATGTAACCCTATAAATGAATGCTTTGTATCTTCAATAACGGCATGTTACCTGACTTTCATTAGCTCACAACGGAAAATCACAAGTTAACTCATTGCTGCTACTTCATTTACTCAAACTTGAAACTAAAAAGCTAGAAAGGATCGCCTCAATCTCGTCTTTAGAAGTTGCCTATCCTAACAAAGGCTTTTATGTGGAAAAATATCAATAAAGCAGACGAAACTTCTGGATTTTGTACAAAGTGAAATGGTTAAGAAAATGGAAAAGGTTGAGCCTACCATTGCATATATATTGGAGGTTAGGCCACTATAATATGGATAATCATTTTAGCATTGTTATGCAACCAAGATACTGTTGAGAGAGAGAGAGAGGAGCTAGAAGATGAAGGCTTCTTTGCAACACCATGGTTGCAATCTTCCTTATCAGATTTAATAATATAGATATATTATTGTTCTATCTATGTCATGGCTCAAATGTTTACATTGTATGTGCTATGATTCTATGATTTATACTAATACTTTGATACTGATGAATTCGATTTTTGTATGTACATATATGTTGGTGCATCGAAGTTTTGAGGTTTATATATGTTGTAAAGACCACTTTTTTGTTTTCCTTCTGTGTAGGCCTTGTTCTTAGAGTTGGCTAAGGGTTCCTTCTCTTCCACAGTTATTGCTCCAGCAGAGATATACAAAGGATAAACTACATTACTAAATGACTGAAATGAAAAATTGTTCTTTCATGCTCTCTTATTTGAAAGAAATGGTTGACGTATATATTAGTTCAACTTCATCAGAGATTTGACAATTTTTGATACATGGAATGCAATTCATCTTTCATAGTTATGGTATGTGTATTCATTCTTAGTTAATTGTTGTTCACAACTCTCTGAACAAGTTTACCGAGATTGCAATTTGTGCAAGGAATTAACGGTCTTTTATTAAATGCTTCGTTGAACTGAGGAAGTGACAAAAGTCCTTAAAAAACATGATTCTAGGTAGAAGTCCATTGAAATGTATGTTCCTATTAGTTAATAATTATTTTAATTATGATGTCTAATTATAGTTTAATCAATGTTTAACACCACTTTAAGCCTAAAGACTTGGGGAGTGTCATAAAGGGAGATCTAAATAATACTAGCCTAGGGATCATGAATATGGGAAAGAGAATAGTTACTGACCTAGGGAGATAATGACCTAGGGAGATAATGACCTAGGGAGATGTAGAAACCACGTATGTAATCCGAGGGAGCAAGACACTAGGAAACTAAGCTTGTGGAATGTGGAATGGGGTACATACGAAAGTAGTCTATAGGAATATCGACATGGGGAAAGGTCAACTAGAAACATAGTACTAGGTAACTAAAATGATGTTTTCATACCGATATGACAAAGGTGCAACCTAGGGAAATTAAGTGAAAAGACCATCACACCATGATGAATATTTAAGTGGATGGTTGTGTAGAGAGGGTATATTTCAATGGGTTGATACTAACCTTCGTTCATCGTCCATCAATGTTTGGCCAAATCATATAAAAAATTCTTTAACATGTTATGAAATCAAAATTTATATGATGTACATGCCACATGGATGCCCATGTGGTAGTGGCATGGAACCACATGGGAAAGTAGTGGCCATCTGGGTTCGAAATAGATCCCTCTTGATGACATGACCTCTTTAATGGGCTAAATTTTGGAGATGCATAACATTGTACTTAGGACCTAGATTGAGGTAAAATTTACATAACCATAAATATATCGATGAGTTGAACATAGTGGTGGAATTTGTTTTAGGAATGCAAAGCCTACTATTCCAAGTTATTATATGTTCCTTGCAACATTCAATGGATACAAAGAGATAAGGAGCATGGCAATCTTGAAGTGTGAAAATGATAGATGTTACTCTCATTATAGTGGCATGTTTCTTCTAATAGAGATGATGAAAACCTTCCTATCTCTTCAACTTTTCCCATCTATGTGTCTCCTATAAAGTTCCAAAGAAAAGAAAATATCATACAACATAGGGCATTAGAGGCCTAAAAGGTCAATTTAAGATTCTATTTCATTTGTAAAGATACATGTGAAATCATTACACTATTGACATTAGTTCCTTGTTTGGTATTAGATGTATTCACCAATACTTCTATTGCCACCAACACCTTAATTTTGGAGAGACTGCAACTATGGCTTATGTACTTGATTTGAAAATCCTCCTACTTGAGTATATTTCTCTTTGCCAGTTTCTAGTCTATTTAACTCAAATAATTTGTAATTTTTTTATAAGGGTAGTCTCTTCCCAACGTAGTTTCTAATTCTCTAATTTTATTTATCACTCTTGATTTCACTCACTAGCCGTTAATCACAAGATTCAGTTTCACTATCCCATAGACTCATAAATATTTGGTGCTTTAAATCTTATATAATAAGGGGTGTAATTGATTTTTTCTTGGCATACATCCCCTAAAGGAAGGACATTAAAGGGATTGAGCAGCCCCAACCATAGGGCCTAATGTTTGTAGAAAATTGTTGTTCATCCTATTGAATCTTTTGGATTGGGAAAGGTCAAAAGAAATAGTCAATGAGTAAGTTTATTTTCTCTTTTTATGATCTCGGTTTATTCTTTTTATGAATGTGTCGTGTTCATAAAGGCCTAACCTTTCGTAAGCATGGTCTCCTAGCTTGTATGGAACTTGTTTTTAGAGGGAATATGAGGTTTTTATTGAACCAATAATATCCTCTTATGGGGGGAATTCAAACAACATTGACTTTTCCTCCCATTTCAAGGGTTATAATCAATTAACATCTTAAAGTATCTACATCCTAGCATGTATCTAGCCTTGCTTGAATAAACTATTCATCTAATTGGTTTCAACCATTTCAAACATGGGATGGATTTTGTTGCTAGTACTTATGCATGACTGTTCCTCATGTACAAGATTGTGTTATCATTGTTGGTGGAGGTTCTTCATGCCACCTCCAAACACATATTAAATTTTTGATAATTTATAAAATTTGATGGTGTATATCATGTCTACTTATAAAACATGTATAATTGTTAATATAGTTTTCTATGACCTATAAAATCAATATTCTTGATTATGTCACCAATGATTGTTTTAATAGTTAATGAATCTATTAGCAACATATAACACTATAAGCTAGCATTGATAACTCTCAGTCAATATATTACATGCAATCTTGGTACAAGAACCCAAAATGAAGCTTCACATATTAGATGTGGCAATGAATTTTCATGCTAATGTCACTCTTAAATCAAGAGGTCGATTCTTAGAGCTACAATGCCTTAACATTGACTTCGTTCACGAGCTATTCTAGTGGACAACTATATATTCACCCTAAATATATACTAATTTAAAACATTAAAATATATCATATATAATTAAATATTTCAGATTATTGAACAGTGTAATTAATAAAAACATAGGGGAAATTCACCCTAAATATATACTAATTTAAAACATTAAAATATATCATATATAATTAAATATTTCAGATTATTGAACAGTGTAATTAATAAAAACATAGGGGAAGTAAATATAACATGTTTTATTAGGTTAAAAATTAACGAATAAAATTTAATTATTAAATGCATCCAAAATTACACGGCTAAAAATATAAGTAATTAAAAATGATAACATGTATAACAAAATAAGTGGGGACGCACTTGCCCCTCTCTGACGCAGAATCATGGTGGATCAATTTGAGCGACTTTGCTCAAGGCTTTCCCCGATTTCAAAAAGATAACATTGCCCTGAATCTCATTCTTTCCTTCAGGAACAATACTGAACAACAACGCCTGTTAGGGGACCTCTGAAAGCGATTGGAGGCAAAGGTCCCCACAAACATATTAGGATTATTCTTCCATCTAACATCAAACTTGGCCTAGGCCTAGACATAAACAAAAAAGTTTTTCTATTCAACATTAAAACTAGACCAACCTAAACTCAACCTAACACTGAAGAAGAAAAAAATAAGCCTAGCCCAGACTTAAATAAATGATTCTTCATCAAACATTAAAGCTAGCCCACCCTAAACTAAACCTAACTCAACAAAAAAAACACCAATATCGGCGTGAGATATGAGGAACGGAGAGATCTGAGTGCCCCGGATCCCACGCCAAACTGATAGAGACGGGTGGTGAAAGGGTGTTGATGGGACGTGGCGAGTTGGAGGGAGTGGAATGGTAGCAGTCGCCGCCATTGGTGGGGCCATGTCATGTCGTGGGGACGCACTTGCCCCTCTCTGACGCACTTGCCCCTCTCTGACGCCTGTTAGGGGACCTCTGAAAGCGATTGGAGGCAAAGGCAGAGTGTGGGAAATACGTGTTGGTGAATGCTAACTATTCAATCAAAATTACCCAATCCTTGTCCTTGTCCAACTTATTTCACTCAACCCGACGCTCGTGGAATCGTAGAATACTTCCGCGTTATCAGTGGGGCTGACGGTGATGACGACGCCACACCAAAAGAAGCGAGGAGGGGATGAACCACATTCCCGAGGAGCGAGGAGTACGTAATTAAGTAGCGAGTGAAGGGGGTGATTATGGTGCGAGGGAAGGAAGCATCGATGAGGGGTCAGAGAGGGGCAAGTGCGTCCCCACGACATGACATGGCCCCACCAATGGCGGCGACTGCTACCATTCCACTCCCTCCAACTCGCCACGTCCCATCAACACCCTTTCACCACCCGTCTCTATCAGTTTGGCGTGGGATCCGGGGCACTCAGATCTCTCCGTTCCTCATATCTCACGCCGATATTGGTGTTATTTTGTTGAGTTAGGTTTAGTTTAGGGTGGGCTAGCATTAATGTTGGATGAAGAATCATTTATTTAAGTCTGGGCTAGGCTTATTTTTTTCTTCTTCAGTGTTAGGTTGAGTTTAGGTTGGTCTAGTTTTAATGTTGAATAGAAAAACTTTTTTGTTTATGTCTAGGCCTAGGCCAAGTTTGATGTTAGATGGAAGAATAATCCTAATATGTTTGTGGGGACCTTTGCCTCCAATCGCTTTCAGAGGTCCCCTAACAGGCGTTGTTGTTCAGTATTGTTCTTGAAGGAAAGAATGAGATTCAGGGCAATGTTATCTTTTTGAAATCGGGGAAAGCCTTGAGCAAAGTCGCTCAAATTGATCCACCATGATTCTATCAGGTCAAACTGATTCAGCTTGTAAAATGTTGCACAGCCATCCACAGTTGGGAGGTAGCATCGTCTCTGCTTTTCTTGAAACACCCCTTCATATCCTAATTTGGCCAGTTTTGGCTCGAAAAAATTACAAAAGTGGTTGTGCTGCACCTCCTGGAGGCAAACAATGTCAGCGTCGCACTGTAATATTTCCTTCAATAAGTTTTGTCTGCGGTATTCCCAGAGGAGTGCCAAGGAAGGGCACTTGGGGAACTGCTTTGCAGTAGCACACACCTCCGCCAGCACGTTGTATGTCATAACTGTGAATAATGCACCACCATTGCTGCTGCTGTTAACTTTAATCATTTGACGAGGATTACGGGGAATGCCGTCAGCAGCGCTCATTCTTGCCTGCCTGCAACAACTCTCTTATTTCACTTTACTATTGCAAATCTTCTAGGTTTGTTTTTTATGTTACCCTTTTTATCCTTCCTGCTCCTGCTAGGGTTGTAATATTTAATTTTTATATTAGTGTTTGCCAGTAACCGGAGATTACTTTAGGTTTTTTACTTGTGTTGTTTTGGTTATCTTCGAGTTTCTGTTTCTCTTTCACTGGGTGTTTGTTTTGGTTATCTTCGAGTTTCTCTTTCTCTTTCTTTTTCAATTTTATAATTTTTTTTTTCATTTATTTATTTTTATAAAAAACAAAAAAATTCAAATTTACAATTTTTTATTATTTATTTATATTTTTTCACAGCATGTTGTTTATTTTTTATAATTTTCTTTTTTCATTCAATTATTTTATCTAATTTGAATTATTTAATTTTATTTATTATAAGTTTATAATCTCTATTTCTACTTATTTATTTGATTCATGCACATTAAGCCTATAACATTTACATCTAATATCAATTATCAATTTTAATTTTTTTGCGTTTCAATAATTTTAGAAACCTCTTTACTCATATTTCCAATCTTTTTTTATTAATAAATGAAAGGAACTAACCACCATCTCACGGCTAATCTCAATATATGGATAAGATGGATATACAAGTGTTGTCTTTCACGCCCTGACCATATTAGTGAACTTCACTAGAAAATTGATGGAAATTGCATCCATCACTACAATAAATAAAAAATATTATAGAATAAAACTATAATGATTTTTGGATATGAAAATTAAATTATATACCATTAATGATTTGGTATTTAATTTATAATAAATGAAAAATATTTTATTACTTTTGGAAGGTAGTGAAGGTATTTTTTGGGAGATTTTAAATTGGATGAAAAATATTTTATAAATTTAGATTTGAAAATTAAAAGTAACTTAAGATTTTTTTGTCAATCAATTCTTCTTCTTCTTCTTTTTTTCCATTTTTCTTATTTTTAAGTCGGTTTTTTTAAGTTTTTTTTTTTTTAATTTTTATAAAATAAATTTTCAATTTTATAATTTTCTCTCTCTTTTCATTTAGCTATTTTTATTTAAGTTTTTTTTCCAGTTTTACAAATTTGTAATTATTTATTTATAATTTTTTTTTATTGTTTGTTATTTATTTTTAACTGAGTAAATTTCAACTCATCTTCTCACAAGGTATTCTCGATTAATTTCTATATAGTACATAATATGTCTCCGTTGTTTCAACAAAAGCTTGCTTTGAAAATTTTGCCACTTGAGAGGCGGATTTCATCATTTTCGTTAGAAATTAGTTTATGTATATAAATTTATTTTGGTTTAAATTTTAGGTTCCTATAGAAATGCTAAAAATGATAACTTTTAGGTTCATATGGAAATGTTAAAATTGATTTGAAATTAATATAATTTTATATTAATGATAATCCAATGAGAGAGCGATTTGGGTTGGGTCAAACTACACTAAGCCCGCCTTCGACCGGTTCAAACTACAGAGTGATTTTTACTCACTCTAGTATTGTAATGGTTTGAGAGACGAATCTCCAAGTCCGGGAGCATCGCCATACTGCTATGTTTCATCAATGGTTAGGGAAAATCGAGGCCATGCCCAGGGAGGTGAGCCCTTCCTCCACGGAGGAAATTCCCAATTTTCATTGTTGGTTTAGTTACCTCCGCAGGTCATTAAGGTTGTCTTTCTCTTGTTGAATAGGTGGATTACCTCTGGATGGAACCCTCAAGGGTCAGGTAATATTTTCCAGCAACTGCTCTATTTTTCATAGTTTCTTTATGTTTATATGATACATATCTTATACAACAGTGTTCTGAGTTGATGCAGGTAATGTGCCACCCTTACCTTAGTTCCTATGGAGTCGATTTGGTGCCCTCCCAAATCCTGAGGACCAATAGAATGCACTACTTTGCACAGGTTGGAATTATTCACCGTAATCTACCCAGTTTGCTTCTTAAGGTTTTAATGCTTATGATAAATCACTTGGCAGAGGTTTTTCAGGCCGAAGCCTTCTTGACCTTTAGTTCTTTCTAAACAGACTATGTAAACAGATTAATGTCAAGTCAGTTATTTGTAAAGTTGATTTTGGTTGTTTTACTTTCTGGCTCGAAAGACTATTCGATCTCTTGTTTTAGTAATTTATGGTATAAAATTCCTTTGGACCGTAAATGTTTAATGTTTTAAGAGGTCAAGGGTTCTTTATAAGAAATCAAGGTTTTATTCCCTTTTTGGTTTCCATCTTTGCTGGTTGAATACCATAGAGCTTGCACTCTGGTGTAGTAATGTTTTCGGTTGCAGAACTTGATTTTAATGATACGGCATATACATAAATACATACATACATATATATACTGCTGGCCCCTGGACTCTCCAGCCCGGGGGTATTAGCCCCCCCAGACCCTCGCGGGGGGGACAAGTCCCCCCCACACTCCCCCGCGTGGAGAGGTGTACAGTTTTCCTGGGGTATACATATGGCTTAAACCTTTGAATACAAAAGATAATCAGCCTCCACACCCAACATTAATCAAAACACTTTCGACATATTGGAAAACATGAATTTATAGAATATATTGATACATTTTTCATCTTAACCTTAGTGGGTACTCATCCATGAAAAAGTACAGGTTAAAGACCGATCAAAATTACTTATTTATTCTTTGAAATTTATTTGAATTCAACAAGAAGAGACCTTCTCCTCCCAACGATAAGAAGTTAAATAATGCCCTCTTCTACCCCTGATCTTTCGCTCCAGTGCAACATGCAACATTTCTTATTACTTTTGAAATCATACTATAGACGTGAGGACTACAATAAAGTCTTCCAGCCTCTTATTTCTTTCCATAACAAGGTGATTCACTTGGTCGAGACCAACTCTGGAAATTCCTTCCATTACCTTTCCTTTTCTTCCAAATTGAACCCCCTTTCTTCCACTCAGATATCATTTTATTGCCAGGAAGAAAGGTATAACTATTTCAACTATCCCTAACTGCGTGGAGGTTGGAATCCATTTCGACTCTCCCTTCTTGAACTCCAGAAATTTGATAATATGATAAATAAAATGAAACAATATTATTACTACTTAAATTATTCATTTAGAATGTCATTGGGCTTCCAAAGTTCCATTTACCAACAAAGTAACAATAATTTTGACTGCTGGTTGGAACATGTTACATAATGATTAAGTTTTAGGTTCATATGGAAATGTTAAAAATGATTTGAAATTAATATAGCTATATGTTAATTTTAAAATTTATTATATATTAAAAATGATTAAGTTTCAGTTTATATGGAAATGCTAAAAATGATTTGAAAATCATATAGTTTTATGTTAGTTCTAAAATATATTGGATATTTAGTGTAATATCCCTCCGCTGTAGTAAAATTGCTTGGGTTGGACTGGGTTGGGTTAGAAAGAATAGTGGAAAACCAAAAGAAGAATATTGAATTAAGTATGTAAATGGATTATTTAGTATTAAGTAAATAAATGAGGAGTGTGTAGTTGGGAATGAGACACCTAAAAATGATATTCTTGCCAAATAAATTAAAGATAAAATCTCATTAATAAATGAGTTTCGATATAAATACATGATAAGGAATCAAAAATAAAATTCTAGATAAGCTTAATTGATGGGAGAGAGATCCATTAAGTTTCTTAGCTGGGGAAAGATCCTAAGCTTAGAGAAAACACAAAAGCACCACGGGAGAGAAAGGTAGGCTTTTATGGAAAAGCCTAGGAAAATGGATAAAAATATCCACAAAAGCAGGACACCACTAAAAGGAAACCTTATCATGAAAGACAAGTATTTTAATACTTGAGAAGGGGATCAATGGAGGATCATTGATTCATGGCAAGGATCTCTCTACTCAAGGGTGAACTATAGGCAATCAGTTCTAGGTTGGGTGGAAAATGGTGTCAACTTCCCAATGTTGATTTTACCTAATGGATTTCTAGTTAGACTATTTGTTCTTTTTATTTAAGTTGGTAATGCATAAAACTATGAATAGATGTTGAAATTGTTTGGAAGATAGTTGTAAGATTTCTTTTCTACTTGAGAATTGATAATATGATTATAGCATAGAATAAATGCTATACAGATCTTATCTTTAGATGATCATGAATTTTTAATAATGGTTATTCATGCAACTTGCTAAATTGAATGAAGGAACATAAATGTATTCAATGGAACACTTGAATGATAACTTAGATGTATAAGTAACCTGGTGTGAATGATCATCACCACTTTGATAGTTTAATCACACATATTTCCCTATATTCAAAACAATGTTTATGGTAGATAGAGAGGTTTCAAGGGTATGGTAAAGGTTGCTAGATTATCCTTAAGATGAACTTACTTGATTATAGTATTAATCCATTTATTTATAAGATACTAGACTGATAATGAATCTAAACGAAGGTGTTTGGATCAAAACAAATACTGACTTAAAATAGAGTCATGAATCATGTGTGTATTTATTCCAATAATCATATAGACAAATTGGAATTCTGGTAGCTCAAACCCCAAGAAGGAAGTTCAAGGGAAAAAACACCAGGTATATGGAGGATCATTGTATGGAATACTCTCCTACAGAGTCCAGGATTTGTTCCAAAGATTTATAACATAAATTCTCCTTTCTTCCCCAAACTTCTATATCATAGGGATGAAATTCCACTACTTAATTATCGTCAACTCTTTGTTGGTGAAGGACATGACGGTGCTTGGTTGCAAAATTTTACTAGGCTGCAGCAGGAATAGGATAATTGTTAATTGGAAGCAAGGTACACCTCCATATTATAATCTTAAAGGATGGTTGATCCTCTATTAGCATTATATCATAAAGAGTATCTAGCATAATTAATAAACATCGTATTCCTCCCTATAGCCTCGAGATCACAACCTGGTTTAAGTAGATGGATTAAGAATATTAAAAAACAAAAATCCCATGAAGATAATGTTAAAATGAAGGAATGAGAGACAGATGTTGGAAGTAATTTGCAATCCATATATGCCATTTGTATAGACTCTTGGGCCTACAAAGCTGTAAACATAGTTGGTGAATGGAGCCTTCAGATACCGAAAATTGATGCAAGCGATTTTCTTAGGAATATAAAGATCATACTTACACATGTTGTTGAGGTAGTCTATACGCAAGAAGTTAAGTTCCCACATAAAGAAATGCTCACAATATTTAACATGTATTATTTGGCAAGCAAGTATAGGTTATTCGAGATTCGAAAAATATTGAAATAGTATGTTATAATATATATAGGAGTAATGAAGTCTTATATAATTAAAGGTTTGCAACCAAATATTAGTCAGTTGAATATATGTCTAATAAAAACTATATATAACCATTGTCATTCCACTTGGCAGTGTCTATGACATGATCTACGGAAATTCTTCCAAGTTGTCGATAGTTAAATTAAACTATACTCTACAGAGTGTGGCAAGGATTCTAGCCCCATGGAATATGCTTTGCAATATAACAATGAATTGATGAAAGTCAAATTAAAAATTGCTTCCCTCTATTGTGGTTGTTAATCTATCAATTGCAAATTGACTTAGAGAGGTGTCACTCAACACTAGCTCGAATAGTTGAGAAGTCGTGACACTCCAGAAAGACATCCAAGGTGCTGGTGTTACCAAACCTATTGTTCTATTCAATAGACATTCACGCCTTTTGTGAAAATTTCCTTCTTAGACAATTTCCCTCGACTTTAGGTATTGCTACTCATATAGCTGAAGAGCCTTACAAAAACCCCTTGCCATTAAGCTCTATGTCATGCCTTATTAGGTCAGCTTTCATAAGCGTTTTTTATTGGTAAATTTAAAGCACAACATCCCCTTTCAAATTTGATTGTCGAATAAAATCACATTTATGACTTTTGTTTTCCTTTTTGATCAACAAAGTTTCTCCTTTTTCTTGCGTGATCCACTAAGCCTACAACCTAATGAATGTATGATTTCAACAATAGTTACATTTTGTGGAATATTCTACCTCCGAAAAAAATTCAATTGGATAATGCTTATCTAGATTTTCACATTGACAAATGTATCTTTAGCTTCATCTATCCTTTGCATTGTAAATCTGAACATGGAGGCAACACATATTTAAGATCGGCGTGATCATTTAACCACTTGATCGATTGGTAACTTCTTCAGTATAAAGACTAAAAATATCCATTATGTTATTCTATTTTAGTTTTTTGGCACCAAGTTTTACCATCTTCTACGAGGGAACCCTGTGAAGTATCTTTTGCATTTAAACAATCCCTTTGACTTCTTGAGTAGGTGAGTGCATTCCACTGGGAAAAAGATATGGACTTAATTCGTATGTATACTAATACTCGATATGTCAAGGGATTATTTAGCCGGAGAAAGTGGTGTATCCCACTTCTCAAATTACCAGGGGAGCTATATAGAGAATACAAATAAACCCAACAACTAGATTTCATGATCAACCCATAATAGAAAACTTTCACTCAGTTTTTTTTGTTGGTCTAAGAAGGGTTAGCTGATAATGTTGGGGGGATTCTCTTCTCTCCATTGATTGGGGTTAGTTTTTGTAATTAGGACGAGTTTTGGATCAAAACCCTAATGGCATAATCGTGTGTGCCTAAACCGACATATTTGCGTGAAAGCGATAATTTGAAAATTATTGGTATAGAGAAATTCAGTAATGAAGCTAAGAGGGACAGTTCGTGACAAGATATGGTAGAAGAGAAATCCTCCCTTTGTGTGGTACATTGTTTGTCGAACTGCATTGTAATCTACATTGTGGGTGGACTTTGATGATATTACATATCATGTAATGAGGACATGGAGCTTTGGCCTTGATCCCACCAATTTATACCAAGAATAGTTATCCAGCAAATCCTCGATCAACCATAATAGTCCATGCAAAGGAGGGCAATATAACTTATATTCTAGACTAGTCAATAATTCATGTAGTAAGTTGACCGAGAAATGTATGACCGTCCTTTCAGCCTGCAAATGGAAGGATGTCATTTGCCAATGTGGTATTCAGAATAAGAATAGCCACCATTTCCCAACAAGGTGATGACATAGATCAATGGGTTGGGAACATGGACACCAATATTGTGTGACAAAATGTGCATAAATGAACTACACAGTGCTCTCTGCCAAGTAATCCGTGTTGACACAAGATAAGGTAACCATTGTGCCAACTAGTTGTAATGGTAATAATCTAGATGTTCTACTTCTTAATTATCAGGTTATCGATGCCATGGGATTTATATCATACATACTTTAGATAGCTAGCCAAGGATTCAATGGTGGACTATGGATGAACACCTTGGGAAAATGTTATGCCATAAAAATGGTATTCAAGGTTTCCTCAAAAAATCACTTTAGATAGATAGCAACGGATTCAACAGTGGACTATGGATGAACACCTTCGGAAAATTTTGTGCCATAAAAATGGTATTCAAGGATTCTTTGAAAAATCCTTCGATTATTCTATATGAAATAATTTTCAGGGTCATCTTTTATATACATGTAAATACCCATTTAACTTTCGTACAACCTCCTTGCCCCGTCGATGGGAAATTGCTCAAATACTATGAAATAATTTTTAGGGTCATATTTTATATACATATATATACCAATTTAACATTTGTACAACCTCCTTTCCCCTTCCATGGGAAATTGGTCAAATACTTGGAAATCATTAACGACACCCAAACATGCCTAGGAAGATTTATTGAGCTAGGAATTGGTAATGTATGTCTTTAGGGATAGGAACGGACTAATGGAAGATTAGAGTTAAATTATGAGTTGTATGATTGTTATGTATAGTCTATCCAAAGACATAGCTTAATAAAATACAACTAATCTCTATAGAGATAATCTATTGAAGGACATAGCTTAATGGAATTCAATTTATACTTATAGAGATCTTAATAAATGATGAAATACGAAGGGAAGTAATAGGTAAAATGATTTCCGTCATATTAGATAAACTTATATGTAAAAAAAAAAACAACTAGAAGAGGTACATGACATTTAGAAACACCAAAATGTTTGTGTTTAAGTAAATATGAGGAACTCGAGTTCATATCAATAATTTATTAAAAAAAATAGTTATACCTTTCTAGGATTATTTTAGAATATGAAGACTAGTTTGCCTCTAACTCTCTTATTTCACTTTACTATTGCAAATATTCTCTCATCTAGGTTTCTATCTTTGTTGTTGGTATTAGCTTTTATTTTTAAGCCTTTTTATCCATTGACTGCTATTCATGATGCTGCTCGTTGTGATGTTTTTGCCATCATATCTTGATGTCCTTGCCTATGAACAACTTGATGTCTTCGTGGTTTGGAAAGTCCATAGACACTTGATCTACTGCATCCCCAAGGGTGCTCTGAATTGTGCCTTTGAATCCGCTCTCTTGGAAACCATTCTACATGTACTGCTGACAGGCAGATGAACACTTGCGATACCTGGAGACATGGCAACACTCATACCAAGAAATATGTTTGTCGAAAACCAAAATGAACTTGAGAATTAACTTGCAACATAGCTGTGTGATTTATCATGAAGGTTGCACAATTTTGATTGGGAGGTTTGGAGACTGACTGCCAAAACTACACAAGGAACAGTCTAGGTTGTTAGGAGACTGACTGATTGCTAGAAATGCACAATGCATAGTTCGGTCTAGCTACTGACTATTGGAATTGCGCAATGCGCAATCCCAACTAGCATTGGTTGTAGGCTGAATGATTGCATTGTGCAATTTTCTCGGCCAATAGTCACTATCCCTCATAATTGTATAAAGCAACATAGGAGGACAGTTACTGGGGTAGAAATGCACATTTCTTGAGAGGAAGAGAGAGCCTTCCCTCTTAGGTTTGCACAATGTTGTCTTCGTGAGGCAGAGTCCAGCCCAATGCTACCCAGACTCATCGACAGGAAACTAAAAGCGAAAGTGAATGTGAATGCATGGTGATACCGTGTGTAAGCATAAGTAAATGATTGTGCATGTAAATAGTGAATGGAAGATTCAGAAAATGGAACAACATGCATGTGGGTGGGGCGAGTCACCGAATCGATGACCGTTTGTGAAAAACAGTTTCATGCATGCGACAAAAGTTAGATGTTAGTGAAAACTGAAACGATGCTAATGCAATCTAGTATGTATCATAGTGATAGCAAGAGCTCACTAAAATCAAGAACACAGTGTTCATACGAAGCGAAATGCAAAAAATGCCAGAAATGTAACACAAGACATGGAAAGTGGGCTTACCCGAAGGCATCTAAGCTGGATGTGTTGATAGCTCCTAGATGTGTTGTGGGATGCCAGAGCTACAAGGTTGATGTGACGAATGAGCTCTGCAACATCTGATTGATGATTTTTTATCAAAATCAAGGTTGTGATGTGCACGCCAAAAATCTAGGGAAAATGACACTTGGTGGGAGGTTTCTGAATTGATCCTTTCATGTAACCTCCAACTGGCAAAAATAGATCCCTGAAACAAGGGATTCCTTTGCATGTTTCCTTGGGAGAAGTAGCCCATGCATGCAAGTCTATTTTGCTCAGTCCTGGAGGGAACCAGTCAACTCAGGTGCACATGCAAGAGGCTGCTCAACTCCTGGAAAAATGTGCATTTCTAGCTAGGAGCTAGGCTGGCTGCTTAGAAGAATTGTTCATTTTCTAGGTAGATTAGCTGACTGTTGCCCAAATTTGCGTAAATTTTGGGTTGAGAAGCCCAACTGGGAAGTATTACACAATTTTGTTGGTGAAGCTTGCTCAACAAAACTACGCAACTCTGGGGCTCAGTAGACTGCAAGTCAGGTTTGTACAATTTCTGGAGGGAAGGTTGGTTTCCCTGTAACTTTGTGCAAATTCTTGAAGGAGTTGCTCAACTTGCTACTCGACCAAGTCCGAATGAAGAACCTGTGAGGGGAATGCATCAAGATTTGATCGATAGGTTTTCTTTCTGCAAGAAAATAACTAGAACTTGTGTACTTTGACAAAGCAAGACATGCTACTATGAAGGTTTGTAGGGAGGCTCCAAAACGAAGCTAAGGAAAAATTTTGGAGGGTGGTTATTGCCACTATAACACTTGGCGACACACTGGTAGAACTTCAGCTCTCTGAATGGACCTTGTTCATGAAAAGCAAGTCTAACACCTTCGAAAGTATTGTTTAGTTCTCAGGTTGTCTTAGTTTCACACTAGCTCGATTGTAAGATGTAGCATCTACCAATGTCTTGGTCGATTGACACACATTCCAAGCCAAGTCAACAGAATTCCTTTGATTGGGGTTGAGGGGTATATTGATGCACAAGCATTGTAGTCATCAGAGTCTTATTTTCTTCTCTCATGCTACTCCACTGCCAGCAGGCCTAGATAGTACCCCAGCGGAGTCACATAGGAACACAAGCATGGCTCTGCTACCAGCGAGCCTAGTCAATAGCTCGCTGGAGTTTCTTGCATCACCTCTCTATGCAAGAAGCCTTTCTCTTCTTTCACCTTATTCATTTTTCAATTTTTTTTTAATTTTTCATTTTTTTCATTTTTTTTATTTTCGTAACTGTGCATATCACTTAGTCACTTCAGGGGTGGAAGAGTGATCCTGACTTATTGGGAGAAAAATAGACTGTTCCTGTAGAGACATAGTTTATTATACCTCTAACATTCCGGTTAAGGTTTTCCCCCTCACCTTACTTTACTTGACTGAGCTGACAAGGGTTAACCCAAAAACAACTGACTAGAGTAGGTGACACTGGTTAGCATGCAAGCATTGTGTTATCACCAAGGTTTACTTCGAATAGTATGAATTTTCCATTGGTGTATCATGGAATGAAGAAAAGAAGTCCTTACATGAGAGAGCGGACAAAAGATAACCAAATGTTGTTGTAAAAGTCCTCCTGTACTTTTCCCAGCTTGTTTCAAGAGTTTTACATGGTCCATGTGAAACTAACCTATGGAAAACAATAAGAAAACAGGCTAAAAGCAAAGCAAGAAGCAGAAGAAAATCTGGAAGTAAAGTGAGTAGGCCAACAAGAAAGTAGACAAACAAAAAAAAAGCAAGTAAGCAAACATGTATGCAAGAAAATAGATTGAAAGCAAGCACTACTCCTACTCCTAAGCTAACAGTGCATGGGCCTGATCACGTGAAGAGATATTTTCAATGCATCCACCAGTGCATTGGTTGACACATGATGGTGAAGTCTTGGTTTGAGAACAAGAAAACTATGTGAACCAGCAAACAAGAAAGATGTAACAATGAAGAAAAACACACTCCAAGTTTAAAAGCATCCACTTAACAAAAATGAGTGAAAACACATTACATGGGCTCTATGGACTTGCCACAGTACTGAGCTACACTGCGTGAAGATGTTGAGTGTATGCATTCTCTTGACTGTGACATGCAAGCAAACATGAGAGAGGTAGACCATTTACATTGTCCATGTGTGCTTGTTGTGTAAGATTCCTCCAACGCATGAGTGATGGGATCATGTAGTTTGAGTGGACGAAGAAAAATCTGGATGTTTCAAAAATTTCCTAACTAGAAGTGAAACCAACCTTAGGACAATGAGGGCCTTACATAACCATCAGCTCTGGCTAAAGTGCCTCGATAGCCTATGGGGTTTCGACTTCATTGATAAATAGATCATTGTAGAACAATGTCTTAGATGGATTAACAACGATTGAATCAACATCATGATCAGATGAAGAAGTAGAGAGATCATGAAAACCAAGATCATAAAATTTATGTTGCTTGTCGTCATCCTCATAATTTAATGAATTGGGCAGAGGGGTAGATGAGAAGCAAAGATGTTCACCCTTCATGTTTTCAGAAATGAAAGATGACAGATTGGATGGATTTTCGGAAGAGGATGTGTCTTGTCTACACTATGATGATAGACTGAAATTTGATGTGTCTTGTGAATGATAATAAGTAGAGACATCCAGAAATATGTTTTCATAGGGGAAATCAGTAGTGGAAAAATCAAAAGGAATGTCAGGATGAAGCAGATGAGGCATAGCTAAAAGGAAGGCATCCTTCACCACAGGTTTTTCTCTAGATTCCCACACACACTCGTCACGAATGATGACGTAGGTTGGCTGTATAACACAAACTCTGTTGACAACTTGATCCTCACTCATAGCAGGTGAGGAGTCCGGAATGGGAGAGCATAAGATAGTACAATTCTGAGGATCAATAGAACACAGGGATCAAGGTTGAGGGAATGCATCCACGTGACCACTAATAGGCTTGCAAGCCAAATATGAATAGACATCAAGAGCAGGTGGGGTGGTAGAACATGAGAGTTCGACATATGTGTGTGAATCATCTCCCACATAACTCTACGGTGGTCGACCCATTTGATGAGGGGAGGGCAGACAATCTCTTATGATAGCAACTGTGCCTATGTGTGATTACGCAACTCCATCACCAAAGTGTGCTAAGAAAAGTTCGTATATGTGAAGAAGATACTCAAATCTTCCATCAAGAAATTCCTAATCAATATCATCTTCGAGGAATCGGTATGAAAGATTACAAAAGCGTGTGTGAAACTGTTCAACGAATTCATTAGTTTCTTGTCGTAATTTTAAAATTTCTCTGTTGAGTGCTTAACGGTCGAAGTGATTGAAAGCACGATCTATCTCTGCGACTAGATGAGCAAGAGAATGAAAATATTTTTTAGGAAACGTGGCACACTAGTGTATTAGGTGCCCTCAAAGTGTGTAGATGAAAAATGTGCAACTCATGTATTCTTCAAAGAATCCATGTCTTTCGCATGATTCTACAACATCGACTTCATGCCTAACCAAGGCTACGTAAGTTCCACCATCATATGTTTTATGGGACAAGTTATCCGAGAGATTTTCTGAGATTATGAAATCATTTCCATAAGACATACATTCCAGAATAGCAACTCGGTAGTTAGTCATGATAGATATGTAGAGATTCAAAACGAGTGTGAGGACTCATCTTGTCATTTGGCCCTCCTTCTAGTGCCAAAATGTTGATGGTGTTGGACCCACCAACATGTAAGGGGATATCCCGGGTAATAAGTCCCAATTAGACCTCAGACCGTTTGGTATAGGAGTCCTAGTAGTGGGTCATATAGCAATGCCTTGACCGTGATTTCACACAGAGGAAAGTAAGATAGCTCTGTTGGAAGTAAGGGTGTGACAACTGTAGTACATCAAGGAGGGTGCATGAGAGGTTCTAACACATGGGGTTTCAGATTAGTGCGCCCCTTGGAAGCTTGTAATAGTACACAACTTGGAAGGGAACACACGAGGGAATATGCACCACATGCTGGGAAGAAGTTAGCGAGCAATCCAAAGTGATGGTTAAACCAACAAAATATTTTAGAAAGATTCATACATATACATAATTGTCCATACATGCATGCATAAGAAAACAAATACATATATCATTTAGAGTAAACTAGATAGCATAGAATACAATACAACATATGCATGAAACATGTTAGCTCTGTTATATTAATGTTGACTATGTTATATTAAGAAGTGTAAGTTCTAGTCATACAATACATCCATGTCCAACCACTAGTTCTGATAGTGGAACGTACAACCACAACCGCCTGCTCCTCCAAAGAGATGTACTAGCTCTACATAGTGGAGAAGCCTAGGGTCATTCCAATACCATCCAATCTCTCCTCAAGATAGTCTTATCAGAACCTTGGCTGACCAAAATCCTTTACAATGAGTTATGAGGTTCTATTTATAGCAAAGGGTGGGGTGAACCTTGACATTTCCTTTGTGATAGTTCATCTACCCTCATGACTCTTCATCTACTCTATCACTGTTACATCTAGCTATCGAAACTTGACTTACACTTGACATGATGTTACATTACAATAGCAATGTGCCCATGTGAGACAAAATGGCTTGAGCAAGCCATGAAAGACAGCACTAACACTCGGTCCGTTGTGGTGAGACGAACTCTATGACATGCTTTTGATGGTGAAGGTAGTTAGTTGATGCCAGGCTTGGTTGCCCGTGATGGTGTGCAAGGTGACATCTTGTTGAAGCGAACTCTTGCCTCCATTACATTCAGGTGCATTGACTCCTTTATCCAACTTGTCTGATAGCATCCACTTGGTCTTATTGCATGCATCTAAAACATCAACAAATTGATGCATAGTGTCTATGCTAATATTCAACTATGTGTTGGTGATCATGCATATCAACTTGTCGAAGTATATGTTTAGCTCTAGTCAGACCTGCTTCTTCTCTTCACCTCGATGAGCGTGCTGAATGGGTGGGATCACATGTGTGCATACAATGACATGCACGTTGCTACATTCGTTTGCATGTGATCAATAACACTGCCCATCATGTCTACTCCGTGCCAACTGTTGGGATGGATCTTTAACTTTTACGAGCGCAGTTTCATCTGTGGGTGTATGTTGCATCCCTTGCTATACCTGTTCCTACTGCAACTCATTCGCTTCTCTATTCAGGTCATGTTCTTCCTTGAGTTTTTTCTTCAACACATGAAAATCCTTCTCTTTTCCATTCTTTGTCTTTGTGCAATCTCCATGTCACACTGTCACCTCATAGCCCGAGTCTCCAAAGTTTCTTTCATCACAAGTGGATCTGCTTGAGCTTGCAACTTTGTTCCACTTCTATGCTGTCACAACCTTCCTCTTGCATTCGTTGCATTTCATATGCTGCCTTTAGATGTTGTTCATGATGCTTCTCATTGTGATGTTGCAACCATCATATCTTGATGTCCTTGTCTATGAACAACTTGATGTCTTCATGGGTGGGCAAGTCCATAGACACTTGATCAACTGCATCTCCTAGTGTGCTCTAGATGGTTTCTTCGACTCTACTCTCTTGGAAACCATTGTACCTTTTCTACTGAGAGGCAGATGAACACATGCGATACATAGAGATATGGAAACACTCATAGCAAGAAATCTGTCAGTCGAAAATGAAAATGAACTTGATAACTAGCTTGTAGCATACTTGTGTGATGGATCATGATGGTTGGGAAACTGACTGCCAAAACTACACAAGGCACAGTCTGAGATGTCAGGAGGCTGACTGACTACTGAAATTGCACGATTCACAGTCCTATCTAGCTATTGAATATTGGAATTGCACAATGCGTAATCTCAGCTGGCAATGGTGGCAGGCTCAGTGACTACATTGCACAATTTTCTAGGCCAACAATCACTATCCCTCATAATTGCGCAATGCAATAATGGAGGACAGTCACTAGGGCAGAAATGTGCATTTCCTAAGAGGAAGAGAGATCCTTCGCTCTCAGGATTGCACAATGTTGTCTTGGTGAGGCAGGTCAAGGCTGCCCAGACTCGCTACAAGAAACTGAAAGTGAAAGTGAATGTGAATGCATCGTGATACTGAATGTAAGATTAAGTGAATGATCGTGCATGAAAATAATGAATAAAATATTGAGAAAATGGAACAACATGCATGTGGGTGAGGCGAGTCATCGAATAGGCAACCATTGATGAAAAACAATGAATAAAATATTGAGAAAACGGAACAACATGCATGTGGGTGAGGCGAGTCATTGAATAGGCAACTGTTCATGAAAAACAATGAGTAAAATATTGAGAAAATGGAACAACATGCATGTGTGTGAGGCGAGTCATTGAATGGGAAACTGCTCATGAAAAACAGTTTCATGAGCATTCTAGAAGGATGACCAACTCTTATCTCATCCTATGAGCTCAATTTTGGATAGGCTATGGATCATTCAAACCTCTATCATCTCATCCGTTTCTCCATGGAAACTAACTATCTAATTATGGAAAACCATTCAATACCCAATTTATTACAAAACCACTTGCATTTCCATACAAATTGATCACTTGGTTTGGGAGTTGAAATCATGATCAAGTAATGTTATGCTACTGGATTGATGTGCTATTGGTATGATGAGGGTTTGGACTAAGCTGGATGAGTGACACGGGATCGAACAACATTGGGTGTAACTTCTCCTTCTATCAATCAATAAAGTTGTTTGTTCCTTTTCCAATATTTTTTTCTATACCTATGATGAATGTATGTTCAAATGTTGTTGATTCCATTTGTTTACAATAGATAGGTCATATGATTTTATTTTTGTCGTCTTCTGTTCATGTTGGTAGGTACCAATTGAGTGAATTCAGTTTGAGCGAGAGCGACGAGAGAAATTCAAAGGAGATCAAAGGAAGCGAAGGATCACAAGTAGGCTCCTTTATCTTATCTTTCTATTGTAGGAAAAGGTAATACATATTTACTTCTATTGTTCTAAGTGTAACTACCCACTTAGGGAAGATGTACTTGTCCGTAGGTATAAATTTCATATAACAAATCGCTGAAATGCCTCTTTGGGACACCAATGCAGGCTTGGTCAGGGGAAACTTCTCTGCATAGCAAGCGGGCCCATTCAAACCTTCATTGCAGAGCACATAGGCCCACTTAAGCCTGTGCTAGGCAAGGATGAGGGAAATTGACATAGGATTATGGGAATATTCCCTCATTCTAGAGCATTCTAGAAGGATGCCCATCTCTTATCTCATCCTATGAGCTCAATTTTGGATAGGCTATGGATCATTCAACCCTCTATCTTGTCATCCTTCTCTCCATGTCAAATAAATATCCAATGATGGAAAACCATTTAATACCCAATTTATGACAAAACCATTTGCATTTCCCTATAAATTCATCACTCATCATAGTAATCAGGAGGCTGGAACTTGGATATTTGTAGAGAAATATTGTTGGTTTGAGACTTGAAATAATTATCAAGTAATGTTATGCTACTATATTTATGTGCTATTGGCATGATTAGGGCTTGGACTACGTTGTATGAGTGACACAAGATCAAACCACATTGGGTGTAACTTCTCCTTCTATTAATCAATAAAGTTGTTTGTTCCTTTTCCAATACTTTTATCTATACCTATGATGAATGTATGTCCAAATTTTGTCGATTCTGATTTTTTACAGTAAATAGATCATAAGCTTTAATTTTTGTCATCTTTTGTTTACGTTGGCAGGTACCAATTGAACGAATTCAGTTTGAGCGGGAGCAGTAGGAGCAATTCAAAGGAGATCAAAGCAAGTGAAGGATCACAAGTAGGTTCATTTATCTTATCTGTCTATTGTAGGAAAAGGTTAAACATCTTTACTTTTGTTGTTCTAAGTGTAACTATCCACTTAGGGAATATGTACTTATCCCTAGGTATAAATTCTGTATAACAAACAGGTTGTCTTTTTATAAGAAAATCACCGGAGCTTGTGTACTTTAACGAAGCAAGACACGTTGCTGTGAAGGTTGGTAGGGATGCTCCAAAATGAAGCTAAGGAAAATTTTTGGAGGGTGGTTGTAGTCGATACAACACTTGGCGACACATTGGTAGAACTCCAACTTTTCGAATGGACCTTGTTCGTTAAAAGCAAGTCTAACAAATCTGGAAGTATTGTTCATTTCTTAGCTTGTTTTGGTTTCACACTAGCTTGATTGTAAGATGTAGCATCCACCAAGCTCTTGGTCTATTGACACACATTCCAAGCCAAGTCAACACAATTTTTTCGATTGGGGTTGAGGGGTATATTGATGCACAAGCATTATAGTCATCAGAGTCTTAGTTTCATCTCTAGTGTTGCTCTGTTGCCAACAGGCCTGGACAATACCCTGATGGGGTCACATAAGAACACAAGAAAGGCTCCGCTACCGGCGAGCCTAGTCAGTACCCTGATAGGGTTACTTGCATCACCTCTATGTGCAGGAAGCCTTTCTCTTCTTTCGCCTTATTCACTTTTCCCTGTTTTTTTAACTTTTTAATTTTTTTAATTTTTTTATTTTTTGTAATTGTTCATAGAACTTATTCATTTCAGAGGCAGAAGAGGGATTCTAACTTATTGGGACCATAAGAGGTTGTTACCATAGATACATAGTTTATTATACCTCTAACGTGCCTATTAAGATTTTCCCCCTCACCTTACTCTACTTGACTGAGCTGAAAAGGGTTAACCCAAAATGTGTCGAAAATGTTTCGAAAATGCCTTTTTACATTCTTGATGCCATAACCATTTACGTTTCCAATTTCTTTAGCCATAAACACATCTAGTGATGCCCGCCAGGATATCTTTGTCCAACATTCACTTTGGAATAAGTGTGCCTTAACCGTGGTCTTATTTTGCGTATATTAACTCTTATTACATGAATTTTTAACTAGGGGTTGTTATAAACCCATCCCCCTTGGGGAACACCCTCCTCAGTGTTAAACCACACCAATACCTAAAGCAAATGCTAAGAAGAAAACATACTGCCCATGGAGCTTTATAACTTAGCTCGTTGCAATATTTACAATGAATGATCTGCTCAAAGCAAAAAATCATGACAATATGAAAAAATAACAACCATACCACTTATTGGAGTTTTATAACTTATCTCATGGAAATATTTACATCCATATACATATGTACATATATCGAAACATCAACACAACATATGCGAAACATATACTGAACATCATACCAAAACTGCTTTGCCTCAACTGATAAACAAAGAAGGATACATGGCTCGCATCTGATCCACCATCTCCCATGTAGCTTCTTCATGCCCAAATTACTTCAACTACACTTTAACTTTCTCTATGGCTCTATTCCTAAGCATGAGCTACTTCTGCTACAATATGCACAGAGGCTTCACTTGCTCCACCTACAATACAAACCAATCAATAACATGATCAACATTCTTTATATACATTTTAAGAAATGACACATGGAAGACATCATGGAATTTCACTGTTGGAGGTATTGAAAGTTGATAGGCCACTAGTGCAATCCTCTCAAGGATCTCAAAATACCATGGTGCTAA
The DNA here is from genome assembly GCA_000404065.3 of Pinus taeda. Lineage (NCBI taxonomy): Eukaryota > Viridiplantae > Streptophyta > Pinopsida > Pinales > Pinaceae > Pinus > Pinus taeda. The sequence continues at coordinate 92,992 of APFE031548418.1, forward strand.
TTTGGCAATATCATGGTGCCAAATTAGCACATAATCCAATCCTCAAATAGATCTAATTGGGCCTGATGTATAAATACACATGCTCCCCTACCTAAAACTCTGTGAATGCAATATGTTGGCTTGCATAACTCTTATGGCTATCATGTGTTGGCTTTATATTCTTATTTATAACCTCCATTTCCTACTCCATGTCTGCTAACATATTGTCCTAATAAGTACCCTATTCACTAGATCACTCCAAGTGATGGGAGTATCATAAATCCTCCAATACAGTGCCTAGAAAGGACTTATCCTTAATGACTGTTGATAAGCATTGTTGTATGAAAACTTAAATAATTGTAGATATTCCTCCAATATTCTCTACTGGTGCATCACATACATCCTCAACATCTCCTCTAAGATGTTGTTGACCTTCTCTGTCTTTCCATCTGTATGCAGATGATAAGTTGCACTTAAGGCCAACTCTGTACCCAAACCTACAAATAGTTCCTCCCAAAATTTGGAAGTGAACCTCGCATCCCTTTCTAGAACAATCTTGTTTAGAACACCATGTAATCTCATGATCTCCGTGATGAAAACTTGTGCCACCTCACTAGCTCAATATGTAGTCTTCACGAGAATGAAGTGAGCTACCTTTCTAAGCCTGTCAACCATGACCATAATATAATCATGCTCACTCATTATCCTTGGAAGACTTGTAATGAAATCCATGGAAATGACCTCCCATTTCCATTCCAGAATTAGAATAGGTTGTAGTAGACCACCTAGATGCTTACATTTTGCCTCTACCTGTTAGAAATGCAAACATCTAGCCATGACCTCTGCCACTTCCTTCTTCACATTCGACAAATAGTATAACTTATTCACTATGGTCAACGTCTTCTAATATCCTGGGTGACTTGAGTATGGCTTCATGTGAAACTCCCTCAAGATAAGATTCTTGAGCTCACTGCAATCTGGCACATATATCTTGTCCCTGAATCTCAGGAAACCATCTATCGTGAGATGATAGTCTGCATCTTTATCACCTGTACCTATTCATGTACTTTGATGTAGCCTATGCATAATCTCCCGGTACATGTTATCTCGTTGTCCTTCCTGCAAGATCCTATCTCTTAACTCTGTCCCATAAGAGCTCATAGTTGCTATATGATTCACTTGTACCTTCCTATTAAGAGCATATGCAACTTGGTTCTCCTTTTCCTTAATGTATCTGATCTGAAATTCAAAACTAACTAAGGGTAGCCAACCATCTTGCTTTCCTAACACTTAGGGTTGATTAGTCAAACAAGCATCTTAACCCACTGTGATCGCTCATCAATACAAATATCCTGCTAAGAAGGTAATGCCTACACATATTCAAGGCATGAATAATAACTTCCAACTCAATATCATGAGTCATGTAGTTCTTCTCGTGCTCATTCAACTTCCCGGACTCATAGCACACCAACTATCCCTCCTGCATAAGGATTCCACCAATTCCTCTTTTAAATGCATATGTACACACTACAAACTCTTTATCTAGATCTGTTACCTTAAGGACTAGAGCATTGGTCAACAACTACTTCAGTTGCTCAAAACTAGCTGCACATTATTTTGTCCATTCAAACTTATTACATTTCCTCTGCAAGGATGTCATAGGATATGCAATGTGTGAGACGTTCTTGATGAACCTCCTATAGTAAGCTACCAATCCCATAAATGATCTCACGTCATCCACATTCTTAGGAGGTGCCCACTCCATGATGGTCTTTATCTTTTCTAGATCTACTATTATGCCTTCTTTGGAAACAACATGTCTCCAGTAATTCACCTCTGATTGAAAGAAGCTGCACTTGCTAAGCTTGGCATATAACTAATTTTCTCTTAGAAATATAAACACTAATACTAAGTGCTTGACATGTTCCTCTTCATTCTTGGAGTATATCAAGATTTCATCAATGAATACAATAACAAACTTGTCCATATAAGGATGCAACACATTATTCATCCAAAACATAAGTATAGCTAGGGAATTAATCAAACCGAATGGAACTACAACAAACACATAATGCCATACCTGGTCCTAAACATAATGTTGTAGATATACTCTTCCTTGATGCGTACTTTATGGTATCCTGATATAGAGTTGATCTTAGAGAAAATTGTTTCTCTCTTCTACTGATCAAACAAATCATCAATGCTTGGAAATTGGTACCTATTCTTGATCGTTACCTTTTTCAACTACCTGTAATCAAAGCACAATATGAGAGTACCATCTTTCTTCTTTATGAACAACACCGGTGCACTCGAAAGTGATACACATGGCCTAATGTATCCCTTGTCAAGCATCTCCTTCAACTGTAATTTTAACTCTACTAGCTATGGGGTACTCATCCTGTGATGTGCCTTCGATGTTGTTGCTATCCCTAGTACCAACTCAATAGAGAAATATACTCCCCTATGAGCAGGTAACTTTGGAATCTCTGTTGGAAACACATCCCGGTACTACTTCAATACAGGGTACCTCCTAAATATTTCTTCATCCTCAACATCCTTACCCTTGTCACTAGATATATGTACTGCAAACATCACAACACATTTTTTGCAGCTACGCTTAGCTTGCATAGTGGTAACCATCCTTACTGATGTAGGCTTCTTCTTTCCCTATAAAACTCTCTTTTCCCCATTATCATCCAAGCACTTAATGGCCTTGTTGAAGAAATCCACTTTGGTCCTATGAAAGTATAACCAATCAATACCCAAAATCATGCTATATGATCCCAATGGTAGTACTTTCAAATGTGCTACTACAACAATACCATTTAACTCAAATGCACAAGCTCTTACCCAATGAAGACATCTCTTCTTTGTACCTTTAAGCAACTGTACCAACCAATATTTTGCATGCAATTATTTTCTCAAACCACACTTATCCACCAAGTTAGGATTAATATAACTTTAATTATATCCAAGATCAATCAAAATATAAACAACTTGATCACAAAACTTACTGTTCATTTCAATGATAGATGCTTGATGATTTGCTTGTATGTTCTCCATAAATCTGAGTGATATGAACAACATCCCCAACTATATGTGACTCCTGACCACTATAGATCTGGGGTCTACCACCCTAATATTGTGGGCAATCACGCTTACAGTGATCCTTGCCACATATCCAACACTACAATGGTTCTCTACAATCACCTCTAGTCTACCACTCTCCATGTCCCTTCTCAACTGTATTTTACTTCGTCTAAGGGACTACATTTTATTTCTCACCTACATCTTGAGGTCTTCCTCAGTTTGGTGCTATTTTATTTTAACTATCTCATTTCCTTTCAAGTCACACTTATGCTCAAATTTGTGCTTTGACCACTCATAACAATGTTTCAGATTTCAAATGTGCTCCTGCAATGATCTAGGCTCATCGAACTCAATCTGGTCTCTGTATGCTACTGGTAGTCCATTGATGAATCTTTGAACCTTGGCCTTCTCCTCCTTATGGTAAGGCACATATCTCAATAGCTACAAGAACCTACTAGTATACTCATCCTCTGTCATGGAACCCATATGTAACTCATAAAAATCCTTAGCTCTATCATCATAGTACCTTTCTGACAAATACTTCTACTTGAAGAGATTGTCAAACTCATTCCATGTCGATTCATCTTCTCAAATACCTTTAACATTCTTCACATCCTTCCACCAGATACCTGGTTTCACTTTAAGACTAAAAGTCCTTAAAAACTATGATTCTAGCTAAAAACCCATTGAATTGTATGTTCCTATTAGTTAATAAGTATTTTAATTAAGATCTGTAACTAGAATTTAATCAATGTTTAACACTACTTTAAGCCTATAGGCTTAGGGAGTGCGTAAAGGGGGAGGTAAATAATACTGGCATAGGGATCATGATTATGGGAAAGAGAATAGTTACTGGCCTAGGGAGAAAATGACCCAGAGAATTTACTAGCCTTGGAGATGTACAACCCATGTATGTAATCTCAGGGAGAAAGACACTAGGAAACTGACACTAGGGAATGTGGAATTGCGGAGGTGATCCATGGGAACATGGTACCGAGGAAAGTAGTCTTGAGGAATATTGACTTGGGGAAAGGTCAACTAGAAACATAGTACTAGGGAACTAAAATAATGTGTTGGAACCAATATGACAAAGGTGCCACATAGGGCAATTAAGGCATCAGACCAGCATATCATGATGAACCTTTAAGCGGATGGTTGTGTGGGGAGGGTAGATTTCAATGGGTTGATACTAACCTTCATTCATCGTCCATCAAGGTTCAGCCAAATCATTTAGAAAATACTTTAACATGTTAATAAATCAAAATTTATATGATGTACATGCCACATGGATGCCCATGTGGTAGTGGCATGGGATCACATGGGAAACTAGTGGCCATCTGGGTTCCAAATATATCCCTCTTGGTGACATGACCTCTTTAATGGACTAAATTTTGAAGAGGCATAACTTTCTAATTAGGACTTAGATTGAGGTAATATTTACATTACCAGAAAGATCTCGATGAGTTGAACATAGTTGTGGCATTTATTTTAGGATTCAAACACTTGAGGAAAAAGTTTGTTGTAACCTCATCTTCATAACAAACTTCTGATATTAGGTAAAATAAGTGACAATCCCAAGCTTGAGATGGGAGGGAGGTGTTACAACACTCATTTTACACTTGGGTTGTATTGCATCATGCTTCTCTTAGTGTTATTAATCAAAGTAAATAAATCACCTTCCTTCAATGAGTATGCAAAGAGGGATCATGACCTGAAAAACGATCTTTTATATAAACCATAGATGATAAATATTTCTTTTGTGCACTTTTATATTATGATAAAGCTCATGAATGAATTTAAGGAAAAGGATTTCTATCCCTTGCTATAATACTTAAAATTCCTCATTACATAAAACACGTGTTTTTTTATGTTGAGCCTTCAATGATAATAATTGTGGATAGTCCCATAACTAAGCGCAATTTTCATTTAGTTGAATGTGTGTTTATTTTATGATATTGGCCATGGAATTCTGTAATGTTGGTTCATGCACTAGTTAACATGGAGTTATTTAATGGGTTTTCTTGGGTTAATAATGAGATCATGTTTCACTATTATTTCCAACATGTGGACATATTCTGATGAGTAACTTCATACATTTTGATGGATTATGTGTGGATCATTGACATGGGCAATTAGAGTTGATCATTTTGGGTTACAGTGGCAATTGAGGTGTTGCTAGTATCTAAAAAAAGTTTAATGATTGTACCATAATGGATTAACAAATGGAAAAATGAATGGAATATGATGGTTGAAACCATTTTATGAATACAAAGAATACTAGTCCTAGTTATTATATGTTATATGCAACATTCAATGGATACAAAGAGATAAGGAGCATGGCAATCCTAGATATTACTCTCATTATAGTGGCAAGTTTCCTCTATTATAGATGATGAAAACCTTCCTATCTCTTCAATTTTTCCCATCTATGTGTCTCCTATATAGTGCCAAAAAGAATAAAATATCATACAACTTAGGAAATTAGAGACCAAGAAAGTCAATTTAAGATTCCATTTAATTTGTAAAGAAAAGGATTTCTTTACCATTAGCAAGGGAGAAATTTTTTTCCATTAGGGAAAATTAAGCCCAACAAAAGCCATGGTCTCTTTGATATGAATCCTAGTGTAAAATGGCTTATAGAATGTTTTAATCGTGCAAGTAATTATTCCACCAAATATATTACTATAGAATCAAAATGGTCATCTTGTTTGGTGGGAATCTAATTTTTTACCAAAGAGGAATTTGTCTCAACTTTTTCAATAAACATAAAAATAGAAATAATTGGAGTAAATGTTATAGATTTTTCAAATATCTATGTTTGTTATACTATTCTATTATATCTTTACAATGTGCATTCATTTTTACTCAAATAATATTAGTCAATTAGTTGTAGTTAAATGTGGAAACTTACTTGAACACGATTAAATCATAGTCAAACAATGTCAATCATAGCCACTATAATCAACCATCACTAACCATCATCAATAATGATCACCCATTGGTCAACATGGTCAATACAATCAACCATATCAAATTTTTTTTAATAATTAAATACGATAAACATTGTTAACCATAGTCAACCATGATCAACTATTGTTAACAACAATTTCCCTTGGGTACCTAATGTTTTTCAACTATAATAAACTAAATCACACTTCAATTCGACTTTGGACATCGTCGACCATAGTGGAATTTCGTATAAATATCATATGTAGACATATATATGATATTTGGAGCCATGTTCATATATGGAGCTTCAATTACTACAACCAGATAGCCAAAGATGGTTGATATATGTTGATCAAAGCCATTAATTTTCTTTACATTAAAAAAAAATAACATCTATCAATGGACATCAACCGTATTCTATTATGTGGTTATGCTGGTATTTAAAATCTAGTTGCAAATATACAAATTAGGTTTGGGAAGAAAACTTTTAGGACTGTTTTAGGCCCATCAACATCCTTCAACTTGGTCCTTCAACTTGTGGTTTCCAACCCTTGTAGTGTTACACATAGTTAATTTTGTTCCATAGTAGGATGCACTTCATGGAATTGTTCCCATTTTGATACATGTGCAATCAATGCACTATTGACCCTAGTTCCTTGTTTGGTATTAGATGTATTCACCAATACTTCTATTGGCACCAACACCTTAATTTTGGAGAGACTAAAACTATGGCTTATGTACTTGATTTCAAAATTTATCCAGGTGGATATTGGTGGCCACTTGCCAATTCCACTTGGACCCCTACCATAGTTTCTTTTAGCTTTTCAGTTTCCTTAATTGTAGCACATTTTACTAATTTTAGCATTTTTTCGGGTCCCGAACTTCTGAAGCCGTTTTGAGGCCCTAAATGATGTTTTTTTGGGAAAATTGGGAGCAACATGGGTCTATGGACCGATGTTGTTCTTCCCAAAGTTGTAGTTCTCGGATAGATCTTTCTAACGAGATATTGTATGTGTCAAATGGAGCTCGTATGCCAAAGATACAACCCCAGGAAGTTGATGTACCAATTTACCCAAACGGGGCCCACAGCTTGGCGTTTCATCTTCTGGGGTTAGGTTTTTGGATGTTTAGGGTTTTCCATTGTTTCTGAACAATAAATAGGCATTCGAGCCCCATTTTAACACAGTTTAGAGGCATGTAGCCACCACATCTCTTCTCAGAGATAAGCTACCATCGCCCTAGCTGTCTATTTCCATTTTCGGCTTGTCAGCATATCTCGGTATTTTACATTAATGAAATGAAGTCTTATTTCTGTTGCATCTTTGTGTTTATGGTTATCTCTGTAATTTTCTGCGTTCCTATTTAAATCCAGATTAGTGGTATAAGAGCAGTCTTCTTTTTCTCTGTTTTTCTTTGCATGTCCCCAAGGAGGTTGGGATATAAGGAGTTAGGGCTTGAACTGGTCGAACCTTTTCAAGACTCGCCTCGCAAAATCCAATGGCCTCCCATGGCGGATGAAAAGAAAGATGAGGGGGTAGGAGATCCTATCAAAATCTTGCTTGAAGAAGCCCTTGAGCGACAAAGGGACACGATGATGGACAAATTTGCCTAGGTCCTTCAGAGGCTACCCAAGGGTGACGCATCAGCTTCCCACAGCTACTCTGGAAATGCCACATCATTTAAGGTACAAGTTAATTTTGAAATTCCCATATTCAAGGGTCAGATAGATGCAAATACCATCGATAAATGGGTAAATATGCTAGAGGGTTATTTTTCTGTTCATGATCTTTCCAGTTGGGAAAATATTATTTTCTCTCTTCTCAAAGTAACCCCCCACGACAAGGCTTGGCGGGAAACCTACTGCAAGTAGAAGGATGAAAGTACAAGCTCACTATTTTCAGCCTCACCCACCTGGACTTCATTCTGAGATGCCATCAAGGAGCAGTACTACCCTGTCGGAAGCTATGAGGATCAATACATAAAGTGGGCCATGTTATAGTAAGGAAGGGACCAAGACGTGCAAGAGTTTACCAATATTTTCCACACCCTTCGCACAAAGTTAGGTATCAAGGATTCAAAGCAGCATTTGATACTCAAATACTATGGCTACCTGCATAAGTACATCTAGGGAGAAATATAATTCCTGAACATCTCCTTGCTTGGTATGACATACAGATATGCCGTCAAGGTCGAGAAAATGTTTAAACAGAAGAAGTGAGACTTTGGATCTATGAATCCGAAGCAAGGGAAAGTTGCCCCCAAACCATAGAACAAAGGACAAAGCCAAGGCGGGGTTTCCCAAGACAACTCACCAAAGTTGCAAGCAAAGAACAGAGCCATAAAGCCGAAAAAAGACATGGGAAAATGGTGTGAGTTCCATAAGAGCTCCACTCACAACACAAGTGAGTGTCAGGCCAAGTAGTCATTGATGGTTAAGCTAAAGGTTTCAGAATTAGATGCATGCTTTTACTCTGAGTTAGAACCCAACAAGGGGAATGACAAAGGGATGTAGATTATCGATGCAGAGCCCAACACCACTGTTGGCACCATGAAGATCCAGAAGGAGGAACACGAAGATCCATAGGAGGAGGAGCGTCTCTTCCACTCCCAGATGTGGGTAAAGGGAACCCCGCTAAGGTTCATTATTGGCAGCAAGAGCCAAAAGAACCTCATTTCGGTAGAGGCTTTGAAGAGGTTGAGCTTACTAACCACAACACATCCATAACTGTACACCATCGAGTGGCTTCACCAAGGACGAAATATTCGCATGAGCCGGCTGTGCCATCTTCCATACAACATCAAGCCCTTCACGGACGAGGTATTGTGTGATATTGCTCCCCTTGAAGTTTCTGATGTATTATTATGACAACCATACTTATGGAAGCGACATGATGTGTATGAATCAAGGCCCCATGCTGTTATTATTACTTTGGGAAATAAGTTGTACAGGATACCAGAGGTACCACTGCCTACCGCCATCTCTTTGGTTACTACAAAAAATGTAGTAAACTCATTTCCAAAACTGGGAAAATTGTTTTCCTGGTGATACGCCCTCGAGGAAAGAAGAAGACGATGGCCACGACCTCCAAATAGGGCCCCTCCGCATGACAACTACAGATGGAAAAGATCGTGGAGGAGTATGAGGACATCTCCACCTCCCCTGCAGAGGTTCCTCTGCACTGTTAGGTCAAGCACCCCATCGATCTGACCCCAGGTGCGTTGCTACCCAATGGACCAATCTATCGGCGCTATGTTCTGCAGAACAATGAAATCAAGAGGAAGATTCAGGAGCTACTACAGAAAGTTCACATCCGCCTAAGTTCATCACCTTCTTGGAGCGCGATCGTGTTGGTACAGAAGAAGGATGGGACTTGGAAACTCTGTATTGACGATCGGGCGCTGAACAAGATCACTGCCCGTAATAGGTACCCGATCCCATGGATTGATGACCTCTTGGACCAATTGAAGGGGGGGGAATATTTCAACAATATTTCTTTGAAGTCAGGATATCACCAAGTATCAATCGAACCCTCTGATGTGTGTAAGACTACCTTCAAAGCCAAGGAGGGCCTTTTCGAATGGTTGGTTATGCCTTTCAGATTGATGACTGCTCCTACAACCTTCATGAGGCTAATGGATGACATATTACGGCCATTCACCAACTCATTCGTAGTGGTATACTTGGATGACATCCTAATCTTCAGCGAGAGTTGGGAAGGGCACCTCCACGACATCAAAAAGGTTCTCCAAACACAGTGGCAACACAAGTTATGTGCCTGTTTGGAGAAATGCACTTTTGGCATGACCCAGGTTTAGTATCTGGGATACATTTTGGTCCAGTCTCTGGTCGATGTTGGACACCATATTCACTAAGTCCATAGCCTTAAATCCTCAAACTGATGGCTAGATAGAGGTTGTCAACAGGATGATTGTACACATTCTGTGCATGTACAGCTCAAAGAATCCACACACATGGGATGAGATCCTCCCCTATGTCTAGCACAACTACAACTTGGCTCTCCATAGCATGACTGGCCACAACTCTTTTCAGGTGGGCTTGGGATTCTAGCCACTATATCCCATTGATGTGGCCATGCCATTTGCAGTTACTCATGTAGATTCGGCTCATGTCCAGTCTAAAACAGATAAGGAAAACAACTTCATTGAGCACATCCAACATATTCGCCAGAAAGTCCACGACATTCTGGAAAAATCAAATGCTAGGTACAAACAATGGCATGATCAACATCAGGTGCCACACAAGTTTTAGGTGGGCAACAAAGTCTAGTTTTATTTGCAAAAGGAACACCTTACCGAAGCCTACTGGAAACTTAGATCACTCTGATATGGTCCTTACACCATTACCAAGGTTGTGGGAGACAATGAATTTGAGCTCAGCATTCCCCCGTTCCTTGGCCTGCACCTAGTGTTCAATGTGGACCACCTTCGGCCATACTTCCCACCATTACTAGACACATCCGGCATTGCAGAACAGCTCACACCCAAAAATTTAAATCTAGATTGCATGGAACAAGCTGCAACTGATTAGATCATGGACACACAGATCAAGCACACTCACCAGCAGAACACCCAATTGTATTGAGTTGTCAAATTAGGCCAACTCCTTCACCAGGGCAAGTGGCTCACCAAGGACCAAGTTCAACAGAAGTTTCCTCATCTCATGGAGGAACTCAATGCAATGGGGACCATTGCTTCCTAAGGGGCGAGGAATGATTCAAGTGGATATTGGTGGTCACCTGCCAAGTCCACTTGGACCCCCACCATAGTTTCTTTCAGCTTTTTAGTTTCCTTAAATGTAACACAATTTACTATTTTTAGCAATTTTTCAGGTCTTGAACTTTCGCAGCCATTTTGAGGCCGTAAACGACGTTTTTTGGGAAAACATGGATGCAAGTTGCTCTTCCCAAAGTTGTAGTTCTTGAATAGATCTTTCTAAAGAGATATTGTACACGTCAAACGAAGATCGTATGCCAAAGTTACGACCCCGGGAAGTTGATGTACCAATTTACCCAAACGGGGCCCATGATTTGGCGTTTCATGTTCTAGGGTTAGCTTTTTGGATGTTTAGGGTTTTCCATTGTTTCTCAACAATAAATAGGCCTTCAAGCCCCATTGTAACACAGTTCAGAGGCATGTAGCCACCACATCTCTTCTCAAAGATAAGCTACCATCACCCTAGCTGTTTATTTCCATTTTCTGTTTGTAAGCATATCTCAGTATTTTACGTTAATGAAATGAAGTATTATTTTTGTTGCATCTTTGTATTTATTTTTATCTCTGTAATTTGTTATGTTCCTATTTCAATCTGGATAAAAAATCCTCCTACTTGAGCATATTTGTCTTTGATAGTTTCTAGTTTATTTAACTCAAATAATTTGTAATTTTGTTATACGAGGAGTCCCTTTCCAACATACTTTATGATTCTCTAATTTTATTAATCACTCTTAATCGTACTCACTAGACCTTAATCACAAGATTCATTTTCACTACTTCGTAGACTCATAAAGCTTTGGTTCTTTAAATCTTATATAATAAGGGGTGTAATTATTTTTCCTTTGTGTATATCCCCTAAAGAAAGGATATTAAAGAGATTGAACACCCCCAACCATAGGACATAGTGCCTAACTTGTGTAGAAAATTATTGTTCATCCTACTAAATCTTTTGGATTGGGAAAGGTTGAAAGAAATAGTTAGTGAGTAAGTTTCTTTCCGCTTTTCATGATTTTTTTAATTCATTTGATGAATGTGTCATGTCCGTAAAAACCTAACCATGGTCTCCTAGATTTTATGGAATTTGTTTTTAGAGGAAATAACGGTTTTTATTAAACCAATAATATCCTCTTATGGGGGGAATTAAAACAACATTGCACTTTCCTCCCATTTCAAGGGTCAATATGAGTAATATCATCAATTAATATCTTAAACTATCTACATCCTAGTATGTATCATCAATTAATTTCTTAACCCTCTTCAATCCTTACAAATGTACAACAATCATCAAGGCAAGGCAAGGAAGAGTAGCTTGCTTTAAATTGCGAACCCTGTTTTGTGCACTTTTAGCGAGCCAACCATTCAACTCCACTGTCCGTAAGTAATGTAATTTCATTTTTTTAGACTCACTGCTACTGCAAAGATTTGCCAGTTTTGGAGTGGATGTATTGAAACTTGGCTGCAATTGGGATGTGATCCGAGGAATGAGTAGGTGAATTAAGTCTGACATGTTTCACCTCCTCCTGGTCGATCAACTAGAGTAGTGACACCACCTTCAAATTGGTGACAGTGTGAAATATGTAATGCAACGTCCCCTGAAAATTCTTGCTGAAGTTGGTGAAATGGGGCTCCCCTGTTTTCCTATTCATATTCTTCTCCATCTCTAAAACACTAGTATTGCAACGCTAAAGATAGGAAGAATAAGCACATGCTAATGGTAATGTATGGTAAAACCTTTGAGCAAGTTGCAACTCACCTGATGGATCATAATTGAAAATTTCCTTGTGGAAGGGATAAATATAACCTTTAGTGAGAAGTGTGTGGGGGCACACTTCTCGACAAAGAGTTGAAATCCCCACACAGAACAAGAGGAATAATATCAGAAGAATTATTATTCTAGATAAATGCCTGCAAATTATTAAGTAGGTAATGAACCTGCCATAACTTTACATCACTGTTCATCAAATTTGCATGGATGTGGGTATTCACTATGCACAGGTATTGTTGTTCAGTACTGTTCTTGAAGGAAAGGATGAGATTTAGGGCAATGTTGTCTTTTTGAAATAGGGGAAAGCATTGAGCAAAGTCGCTCAAATTGATCTAGCATGATTCTATTAGGTGAAACTGATTCAGCTTGTAAAATGTTGCATAGCCATCCTCAGTTGGGAGGTACCATTGTCTCTACGTTTCTTGAGACATCCCTTCATATCCTAATTTGGCCAGTTTTGGCTCGAAAAAATTACAAAATTGATTGTGCTGGACCTCCTGGAGGCGGACAATGTCAAGATCGGACTGTAATATTTCCTTCAATAAGTTTTGTCTACAGTGTTCCCAATAGAGTGCCAAGGAAGGGCAGTTGGGTAACTGCTTTGCAGTAGCACAGACCGCGACTAGCATGTTGTATGTGATAACTATGAATAATGGTCCCCTGAAACTTGCACCACCATTGTTGTTGTTGTTGCTGCTAACTTTAATCATTTGCCGAGGATTTCGGGGAATGCCTTCCAGAATTTTTGGAATAACATGCTGAGCATGGAAAGGTTCTGGTCCTTTATCTTTACCTTTACCTGCACATTTAATAGGTAATACCTTGTTGAGTCTATAAAACTCGGAGGTAGACTATAACATATGAGTGTTGTTAGCTGAAATCTAGATCCAATACCATCTCCCGCTGCTCAAATCATCATCATCATCACTGCTGAAATGGCCTTTTACCAAATTCTTTATTAGTGCTTTAACATCTATAGTTTCCATGGAAACCCTTTTTATTTCCTTGGCACTCATCATTTTTGCCATTTTCATTTCATCAACAACGCTCATTCTTGCCTGCAACAACTCTGCTATTTCACTTAATACTCTAAATCTTCTGGTATGATCTGGGTTTGTTTTTGATATTAGATTTTGTTGGTAATGGTAGATTACTTTATTTTTTTTACTTGGTTTTGTTGTGGTTATCTTCAAGTTATCTATTTTTAACTGAGTACATTGAACTGAACTTCTCTTCTCACTTGCTTGCTATTTGTCTTGGTTATTTTTAATAGAATAGAATTTCACTATTTTAAACCTTTTCACTACCTCTCTGGTAGGACCCTTTTCTTTTAGTATTTTTAATTTTCTTATTTAATTTTCTTTGCTTTTCTTTGCTTATGTTTTATGAAATGGAAGCCCCTATTCATTTAGAAGTAACTGGTAGTTGAAGTTCCTTTTTCAATTTTAGAATTTTTGTAGTAACTAAAGCTCTTTTTTTTCAAATTTTATATTTTATGTGGCAATTGAAGTTTTCATTTCAACTATATATATATATATATATATGAATGATACAATTTTTTAATTTTTCTCTTTCACTCTTTTTCACTCAGTGTTTTGTTTTTCACTCAATGTTCTATTTATTCTTAACTCAGCTATTTTTGACTAAGTAAATAATCAGCTGCTCTTCTCATTGGGTGATCTAATTTGAATTACCAGTCTTACTTATGTAGCTATTGATGTTTGCTTCTACTTACTTACTTGATCCATGCACATTAAATCTATACCATTTATATCTAGTCTGAGTTATTAGTTTTATTTAGCATCTTTACTTCTGCTTATTTATTTGATCTCATATGATCCATGCACATTCATTAAATCTATATTTGTGAACTTAAAGTAGCAAATGCTATTTTGATGAGAGGGAATCTTTTTTGGAAGAAAATCAAATGTTCAAATATATTATCTTATCTTACCATGTTATATTATGAGCAAAATTAATAAGCACAAGTTTATTGGCATCAAGTTTTACCCTCTTCTGTCATGGAACCTTGTCAAGTATCTTTTGCGTGAAGTATCTGTGTAAAAACGGTAAATTAAGAAAACCCTGTAGAAGAGTGATCCTCCCTTGGTGTGGTACATTGTGGGTGGACACTGATGATATTACATAACATGTAATGAGGAGTTCGAGCTTTGGCCTTGAGCCCAACAATTTATATTGAGAATAGTTTCCCCATGGGTAATTAATCCAATAAAGCCCTGATCAACTGTGATAGTGCATGCAAAACAGGGAAATATAACTTACATTCTGGACTAGTTAACAATGGAGTCATCTAACGAGGCGAGGAATTGCCCGGATGACAAAAAGTGGTCAGAATCTGGGCAAAAGAAATTTCAATTTCTTTTATAGAGACAGTGTTTGAATCCTATTTTTGATGGTGGAAATGCATTCGTCACCATCAAAAATGTCTAGGACACCTAAAATTTTGAAGTTTAACAATTATAACTTGTATTTACAAAAGTCCTTGCCGGATTTTCTCTAAATATGATCAGAACTTCCATAACTTTCTTGGCAATTCCTCCAGCTAGTTAGACTATGGCGTCAACAATTCGTGTAATAAGTTGACTGAGAAAGGTCTGATGATCCTTTCATCCTACAAATGAAAGGATGTTGTTTGGAAATGTGGTATTCAGAATGAGCGTAGCCACCACTTCCCCAACAAGGTGATGACATAGATCAACGATGACATAGACCAACGAGTCGGGAACATGGACACCAAGACTGCGTGACACAATGTGCATAAACAAACTACACAGTGGTCTCTACCAAGTAATCCATGTTGACACAACATGAAGTAACCACTGTGCCAAATTTTTGCACTAGTAATAATTTAGATGTTCTGGTTCTTAATTATCGGGTTATCGATGTTATGGGATTTATATCATACATACTCTAGATAGTTAGAAAGGGATTCAATGATGGACTATGGATGAACACCTTGGGAAAATTTTGGCACCATAAAATTGGTATTCAAGGATTTGTCGAAAAATCATTCAATAATTATATATGAAATAATTTTTAGGGTCATCTTTTATATACATGTAAATACCCATTTAACTTTTGCACAACCTCCTTGCCCCTTCCAAGGGAAATTGGTCAGATACATGGAATTCACTAACGACACCCAAACATGCTTGGGAAGATTTATCGAGTTAGGAATTGGTAACCTATGTCTTTAGGGATAGGAACAGACTAATGGAATATTAGAGTTAAATTATGAGTTGTACAATTGCTATGCATAGTCTATCTAAGGACATAGCTTAATAAAATACAACTAATCTCTATAGAGATAATATATGCAAGGACATAGCTTAATGGAATGCAATTTATACTTATAGATATATTATGAAATGATGAAATACGAAGGGAAGAAATAGATAAAATGATTTCCATCATATTAGACAAATATGTAAAAAGGAAAAAAAAATTGGTCTAGAAGAGGTATATGACGTTTAGAAACACCAAATGTTTATGTTTAAGTAAATATGAAGTTCATATCAATAATTTTTCTAAAAAAAATAGTTATACCTTTCCAAGATTATTTTAGAATATGAATATTAATTTGCCGGTAACTCTTCTACTGCAAATCCTCTCTCATCTAGGTTGCTATCTTTGTTTATTTATATTAGCTTTCGTTTCTAAGCCTTTTTATCATTCCTAATTTCGATATTATATTTTGTTTAAGCCTT
>APFE031548425.1:2666-23420 GCA_000404065.3 Pinus taeda
GAATTTTGTAATCTATAGAGAAGTGCTGTCAGTATTCTTGTGTACATTCACAGTGTTGGGTGATTTTGCTTTGCTTGAGGTGAAAGAAGGGTTTCTTAGCTGGAGGATGATGTTAGGTCAGAGCTGCTCATGGCTGTAATACTCTTGGTAATTTTATCTGAATAAAGCTATTCTTGTTTCCTTCCATATCCTGGTTGTTGGAAATAATACTGAGAGGGGGGGTGAATCAGTATTATCATATCAGTAAAAAAATTTCATTTTCTTACTCATATTCATATACGCTACTTCAGTTAAGAATATCCACGTGTATACGTGACTGTGTCTAAAGAAACTAGCGTATATCCAGATTATTTATAAGTCAGATACTCCATTACATGTTGATCTTTAGATAATGCATCAGAACTTCATTGACCATCTGAACAGTAAACAGAAGCAATAAACAGAACAGATCATCACACACAAGAAGCACACATGAACACCATGATATAAGGTGGAAACCCAATGTGGGTGAAAACCACCTGCTGCAATTTGTTTCTATCTTCCTTTAATAAGAAACTTCTTTTACAACGTACTGGTGCAGTCATTTACCAGTACGCAGGCTACAACCTGCAGAGAGCTACAACCCTCTCTCATTCTCCAGCTTCTCCTGGAAGGGAGCTACAACCCCCATAGTTCTTGTACTAGCTAAGATACTAGTACGTAGGTGCCGACCTACAATCTTCTCTTCTCCAGGTACCACGTTTCATGAATTTTCAGACTAGATACACTGAAGCACAACTCTATAATCTGAAGGCCACATTTCATCCAATTTTCATACTGGACCCATCAACACAATCAATCAATACTAGCATTATCAATCTCTGAATCACCCAATACTAAATCACTGAACCCTGTCAACAAAATGATGTCACCAGAACACAGAGCAGAACCCTGAACTCTGCAACACTATTGAGAACCAACTGTATCATCAAAATCATGCATTAAAGTGCATACGCTACTTGGACAAACCAAACCCGCGTACATACACGCTTTTGCCAAAGTCAACCCGCGTACAGATCTATAAATAATCAATCATGAATTGCAGCGATTCAAACTTAAGTTATACCCAGTTCAGATCATTACATGCGTCAGTATACAGATCTAGAATAAACATAATCAATCATATAGAGATAGTTCATTTCAAACCATTTGATCCCGATCTATCCTTAGATCTTGTTCTCCATCAACTTGTGAGATCCCTCCTTAGCTTAGATCAAGCAACCCATAACCTACATACTGGATCTTATCCTTCATCAAATATTGAAGACTTTCTCCATGCATTTTCCTAATGATCTTCTTCTCCTTTTATAGTCTTAGGCCTTGCTCAATACCATGGTCCAAAACCATAATAAACCAGTACCATCAACTTAATACTAGGGATCAACACATCTGTTGAGATGCCATGGTCCAAAACCCATAGGTTCAAATTCCAAGGACTAACCCCCACGGACCAAAGGTATGTTTTCCAACATATACGCGCTTTTCCATTCATGGAAGTGCATGCATACGCATACGTGACTTTTGATCAATAATCCTGCGTGCCTACGCATTTTTGTATATAGAGAACTTGCGAGTATAACCTGCGTGTATACCCTACTTGGTATATAGCGAACCTGCATATATACACGACTTGGTATATAGTGAACCTGCGTATAACCTGCCTCTGTACGCGACTTGGTATATAGTGAACCTGCGTATATACTCATCTTTCTTCATTCTTTGTATTCTGATCATAAATTCTTTGCTACTGATCTGTTGCACTATAATTTGTCATCTTGTGTGGTTTGCCATCAAGGACAACACTTATCTCATAATGCCAACAATAAGGGATAATCTCAGCAGAGTGATTTTTCTCTCTATTCTCTCCTCCTTTAGGCCTTCCCATTGAAGCCTTTTTATACTTCTCCCAAAGTAGTCTTTTAGTTGGGAATTAGCTGAGAATAGTTGGGCCATGGGCACTAATAGGTAATCAACAGGTAAAACCATGATCTCCAACCAAAATTAAGGAGATTTAATTTTTTTAAGTGTTTTATGACATATACATGGGATGGGTATACAAAGACCTACATACATACACGTTTAGCTCAGGGAAATGTCATGTATAGGGAGTAAAACACTGTTTTTTAAGTATTTGGACCAGGTCTGGAAGGAGGGGTTGCCCTAGGCAATGAGTGTAGCATCACAAACATCAATAGTGAGATTTGGAGCTATAACACACGTGGCCTATCAACAATCACTATCGGCGATTCCAATACACCTCGCTAAGAGCTCCCCATTGAGACTTGCGATGCGATAACACTCGCAGACCCGATAAGCTATCAAAGCCTCCCTATAATATTTTGGGTTCGAGGTATCGCTACTTTGGACTTCGGCACTTTAAAGAGTTAGATCCTCTCCACTATAGTTTTGCGATGCGATATTGGTTTGGACCCGATATGGGTATAAGCCAGATATGATAAGGTTTCAGGTCCAAAACTCCATTCTGGCTAAGTCTTATCACGGTTTTCTTGTGTAAAACACAGTTTTGCCTGCAGAACTCTGTAATAAAAATAAAGAACCAGGGCTTGCCGATATAAAGGAAATGCACTCCAAAGGATTTAGCCAATGTGTTAGTTGGAAAAAATAAGGCCAAATCACTGTTATTATGACTCAGAAGAGAAGTAATGAAACCAATACACACTTAAATACCAATTAACATGCAAATACCAATTAATAGGAAAATATTGTTTTGATGCACAGAAAGGCTTTCGGAGGTCACTGCACCTCCAGGATCAACCAATACACAGAGAAAGCACCCCTCTTCCTTTGAAAAATATGGGACAAAGGCATGCAGTAAAAATCTCATTACAATAACATTAAACTTACATATGTATTGGTTCATGTTAACAACCAGTTCCTAAAACAGGGGCGTTATTTAATACAACTATCAGTTTTGCGACACATCCTCCTTGAGAACCTCAACTTTGCTTAACTAATCTTATTAGTTCAGCAAGGTATTCTCCTCGACAACCTCCATTATAGCCTAACTATTAACATTTATTACAACATGATTTATTCCTAAATTCTATCTCTATGCTAAACTAGAAAAACATGGAAACTGAAGGCTAAAGAATCCCACTCCTTTGTTTGTAGATTTTTATTTTTTTTTCGGAATAAGTTTGAAGATTTTCCCTCCAAGTCTCATGACCCTGCATCATCATATAATAATATCAATAGAAATTCCAATCCTTGGTATGACAAGGATTGCAAGAGTTCCAAGAAAACTGTTCATGACACTCCTAACCAAAATGCAAAGCTCCGAAATATTAGTATATATAAATCCCTCATTAAAGAGAACAAGCAGTCATATATTAATAAGAAACAAGAGCATCTTCTTCTCCTCACTAAAGTTGCACCCATAAATTTTTGGTGGAATGGTCTTGTTCTCAAATCTAAAGATAATCAATCGATCCCCTTATAAAAGTGGGAAATCTATCTTAAGAAGTTGTATGACTCCTGAGATACCATGGACAACATTGTTAGCACCCCTATTAAGGAAGAGATCTTTTATCTTTAAGATGTTGAATCTAGATCAATAAGCTCGCTAGGGGAAAGGTAAAGACATTGAAGGATACCAAGCTGAGATCTTAAAGTTGGGAAGATCTATCCTTATTCCTCATCTTCATAAGTTTCTCAATTTGGCTATAAAACTTGGCTTCTATAAGCCTTGGATGCAAAGCCTTATTATGCATATCTTCAAGAATGGGGACAAAATTGTTCCCGCTAATTACAAGACCATTATGACTAGCCACATCTTAGCTAAGCTTTATGGTCTCATTTTGGAAAATAAGATAGAGATTGGCTTGGTAGCCATGATAAAAGAGCTAAAGGGAAATATGGTTTTAGGAGAGACCATTTTACTATCGACCATCTCGTCACTCTCAGCATCATTTCCAAGGAATGTTGCAAGAGTAAAGGTGATATATTTTGTTGCTTTCTGGACTTTAGAAAATCCTTTAACATTGTTCCCTGGGATAAGCTTTGGAACATGCTTGATGATGTCATCATTCCTCCCGAGTTGAAGATTTTTATGATTCACCTCTACGAGATGGTTATTGCCAATATTAAAACCACTGAAGGGTCGTCTAAAGATATTAAATGCAATATCAAGGTTAATCAATGGTGTCCACTTTCCTCTACACTTTTTGTTATTTACATGGATATGTTAGAGGAGTGTCTTGAAATCATGAGGTGCAAAGGAATTGGGCTCACTGGTGATATGATCACTCTTCTCCTCTATGTCGATGATATCGTTCTTCTTTGTAGAAGCCATTAGGACATGGAAAAGAAACTTAAGAATCCTCATAGCTATTACTCCAAGATGGGTATGGTAGTTAATACCGACAAGTGATGATGATTAAATCCAAAAATACCATCCATGGAAATTTCACCGGTGATGAAAATTTCTTGGAACAAGTCTCTTCTTATAAATATTTAGGTATTGACATCACTTATCATCTTAACTGGAACTAAAACACTGAGAAAAGTATTATGGGAGGCTGGAAAGCTTATTATGCACTTGGAAAGAATTGTAAGGTTGTTGATATTTGTAACTGGAGTACAAATGGTTTCTCTTTGAGACCCTCATCACCCTTGTTGTCCTGTATGGTTGTGAAGTCTAGGGAAATAACCTACAACCTCATAAATTCATAACCTACAACCTCAAGGTCAAGGGAAATATCCTCTATCATATCCTCTTGATCAAAGGTGGCCTCTGCCCTATTGACAATAGGGTATATATATCTAACGTATAAGAAGAATATTTACAACATGGAATCCAAGAGGGTTCGTAAAATTGCTTCTAACTTTAGTAAAAATGTTAGGTCCTTATAATACTAGTGATTACCCAATTATTATTGTATTAGTAACCCTTATTAATATTTTTGTGCCCCTATTGTCCCCATATTGTTATTACTGTGCCCCATAGAATCCCTCTATTGTTATTTTTGTGCCTTTATATTATTATTGTTAAGTCGCCTCGGTTATATTGTGACTCCTCAGACTCCTATATATAGAAAAGAGGTTTTGTCATTTGAATCATCAAAGAATCATTAATTTGTGTAATGTAAAGGAGGTTTCCCCCTCGAAGAGGCTGAATTGTAAGGCATTGATCTATCTTTTCTATCTTGTTGTGAGCTAGTTTCATAACATTTGGGATCAGAGCTTTGGATTCTAGGGTTTCGCTGCTCCAAATAGCTTATTTTGGAATTTTCACTATAACTTTTTTCTACAATGTTTCAGAAGCAAAAAAAAAAACCCATTTGAGAAGAAATCACGCTGAACCCCGAGTTCAAATTTAAGAGCTTTTCACGCTATATTTGCGTAGATATGATCAGAGGAAGTTGGTCTTTTTGCAGACTCCTGAATTACATTCCAAACAGGTGACCTGGGGAAAATCATCGTAACTTTCTCTCTGAGCATCAGATTGAAATTTAATAAGGTACATAAAGAGGACAAACTATAGTTTTTTTATATATTTTTCAAAGCCAAAGGTTGAAACAAGGACACATGGCACGTCGTACAAGTTCGCTCTACTGAACTAGTCTATAATTAGGTCACTATGGGAGATTTGGCATAACTCTTCCTTGGAGAATCCAATTTGCATCTGACTGGTGGCATCGGAAAGAGGACACAGAGGGCTACTGCAGGTTGCAATTACAAAACTGGATGATTCGAAATTACAGAGATACATTAGAGGAAATATAGAGCTCTTATAAAGTGAAAAAAGGTGTGTAGATTTTTTTAAACTTTTACTTAAGCTTGGTTTGAAAAATTAATTTGAAGGAATTCAAAGGGCATAGTAGATCATTATTATCAGTAACTGATGCCCCGAGGGAAGAAAATGCAAACATCCAGTAAGCAACCTGAAACCTCTAGCATGACTCATGAAGAAGAGGAAGAAATGCTACATGATATATCAAAATTACAAGACCAAGTGTAACAAATTTCACTCTCACAAAAGCTAACAGAAGCTAATATAAATGGCTTGGAATCTATGATAAAGGGCATGGAATCTAAGATGGACGATTTGAAGACAGGCATGGCAGATTTGAAGACAGATTTGACAAAGTTTTTACAAGAAATACTTACTAATGGTGAAAGGGTAGTAAAGGAAACTCATGATGTGAACAAAAGAAATGTTAATCATGATTTCAGAGAATCTAATGTTGGATTGAAGACCCACCGTATTCCAAAAATAGATATGAGGAAGTTTGATGGCAAGAATCCCGCAACATGGATATTACATATGGAGCAATTTTTCGATCTCAATAATGTGCAAAACACTCAAAAGGTACGTATTGCAACTTTATATTTGGAACCAAATTAGTTTGTATGGTATCAATGGCTTTCCTCTCGTAAAAAAATTATCACTTGGGCAATTTTTACAGAAGAATTGACAAGACATTATGAGGATACAAAAAGCAACACTATTTTTAGCCAATTGATAAGTCTCAAACAAAAGGGTTCAATAATGAAACACATTGAGGAGTTCCAAAAATTGAACATAAGGGTGAAAAATATTCTAGAGGAGCATATGATTGATGTGTTCATAGGGAATTTAAAGGATAATATCCAACATGATGCTTGCCTTTATGAACCTGATTCATTAGAGAATGCATTCAAGTTAGCAAGAAAAATGGAAAGCAAAATTATGGGAACGAGGAAGCATACCACTCACAACTATAAAGATGGAAGTGTTGTTGCCGCTAGTCTTCCACAACCTATAAGGTTGACACCACAACAATTGGAAAAAAAAGAGCAAAAGGGCTTTGATACAGTTGCGATAACAAATACACTAAAGGTTATAAGTGTGCTGAGAAGAAATTATTCTACATAGATTGTGAAGAGGAAGAAGAAAAGGAGCAAGAAAGGTCAAAAGAAGAGGATATACTCTAGGAACAAAGCCTAGATAGAGAAGAAATGAATCCGACCATATCTTTAAATGCATTGGCTAGAATTACCACTCCTCAAACCATCAAGATAGAAGGACAAATCAAGAAGAAAAAGGTAATAGTGTTGATTGATTCAGGAAGTACCCACAGTTTTATTCATTGTAGGGTAGCAAAAGAATTGAATTGCTTCCTATATCCAGCACTAGAGTGTCAAGTGATGGTTGCAAATGGAGGAACAATAAATTGCTCTAGAAAGTTCCATAATATCAAGCTATCCATCGGAGAATATGTATTGACTAGCCCAATGCTTTCCATTCCAATGGGAGGTGGTGATATTGTACTAGGAGTCCAATGGCTACAATCCTTGGGTACAATAGCTTTTAATTTTCAAGAACTTTTCATGAAATTTTTTTACGGAAGGAAAGGAAGTTGAATTAAGGGGTATTGGAGGGAAACTAGGAAAGATAATCAGCTCTAATGGTATGACAAAGCTTCTAAAAAAGGAACAAAGAGGTGTAATTGCACAATTATGTTCACTAGATGTTTCCACATCGAAATCATCTCTTTCTCGAGATCTCCAAAAAGTATTGAACAATCATTCCAAGGTATTTGAGACTCCCAAAGGTCTCCCACCTATTCGTGATCATGATCATGCTATTCATCTGATTCCAGGAAGTGTTCCTCCAAATTTCAGGACGTATTGATATCCCTATGCCCAAAAGAGTGAAATTGAATGTATGGTTGAAAAAATTCTAGAGGAATGTATTATTCAGCCTAGCCAAAGTTCTTTCTCTGCTCCAGTAGTATTGGTACAGAAGAAGGATGGATCATGGCGCATGTGTCTGGATTATAGGGATCTAAACAAGCTCATTATTAAAGATAAGTTTCTTATTCCTGTCATTGATGAATTACTAGATGAATTGCATGGATCAATTTACTGCACGAAGTTGGATCTTCATTCAGGATATCATCAAATCAAAATGAAGAATAAAGACATTCTGAAAACAACATTTAGAACTGATGAGGGTCACTATGAATTTTTGGTAATGCCTTTTGGCCTTACTAGTGCACCTTCTACATTTCAAGGTTTGATGAATTTCATTTTCAAAGCCTTCCTTAGAAAATTTGCGTTAGTATTTTTTGATGATGTACTAATCTACAACAAGTCTTGGAAGGATCATGTTGAACATGTTGATAGGGTGCTACAACTATTGGAGGACAAAAAATTATATGCAAAAAGATCCAAATTTTTCTTTGGAGTACAAGAGGTGGAATATATGTGTAATATTGTATCTCATGAAGGAGTTAAGGTAGACCCTAGCAAAAATAAATGCATTAAGGAATGAAAAATCCCCACATCCGTAAAGCATCTGTGAGGATTCACAAGGTTGTTAAGAATTATGGGAGAATAGCAACACCTCTAACAACATTATTGAAGAAAGATGCATTTTCATGGACTCGAGAAGCAACAAAGGCCTTCGAACATCTTAAAGAGGTAATGTCCCAAGCACCAGTCTTAGCTACAATGGACTTCACAAAAACCTTTTTTGTGGAATATGATGCTTCAAGAAATGGAATTGGTGTTGTTTTGATGCAAGATGAAAGACCCATTGCTTTTGAAAGTCATCCAATCAAGGAAATGTTTTTACACAAAGCTATTTATGAGAAGGAAATGTTGGCAATACTACATGCACTTAAGAAATGGAAACCGTACCTAATGGGAAGACACTTCAGTAAAAATGGATCATGATAGCCTTAAATACTTTTTAGAACAAAGATTATCCTCTGAAGAGCAACAAAAGTGGGTTACAAAAATGTTGGGTTATGACTTTGAAATCATCTACAAGAAAGGGAAGCAAAATGTGGTGGCAGATGCACTCTCAAGAAAGGATGAGGATGTGGAAGCATTGTTGTGCACCATTTCTATTATCCAACTAGATTGGATAAACGAAGCAAGGGGGAATGGAAGAATGATGAAGAAGTGTGGGCACTTATTCAAAAGTTACAGCAAGATTCCAATACATCTGATACATTTAGCTGGAAAAATGATTCATTATGGTACAAAGATCGCTTATACGTCTGTAAGAATTCCCAACTCAAACAAAATATTCTCATGGAATTGCACACTTCTCCCTTAGGAGGGCACTCAGGATTTTTAAAAACTTAGCACAGGGTTAAGAAGGAATTTTTTTGGGATGGCCTTAAATCAAATATTCAAAAGTTTGTGGTGGAATGTTTGGTTTGCAAACAAAATAAAGTTGAAAAAATTATGACCCTGGGTCTATTACAACCTTTATCCATTCCAAGCCAATGTGGGAGGAGGTTTCAATCGATTTTATGATGGGCTTACCCAAGTCTAAGCGAAAGAGTATCATGATGGTGGTAGTTGACAGACTTACCAAGTATGCACACTTTTGTGCATTATCACACCCATTTAAAGCCAGTGCAGTTTCTACTGCATTTATGGAAAAAATTCAAAAGTTACATGGAAACCCAAAGATTATTGTAAGTGACAGAGATGCCATTTTCACTGGAAATTTTTGGACATAATTATTTTCTTGTCTCGATACTCAGTTACCTCATAGCTCATCTTATCATCCTCAATTTGATGGGAAAATTGAGATAGTAAACAAGCATTTGGAAGGATATCTTTTTTGCTTTCTATCTAATAAACAAACACAATGGTTCAAGTGGTTTCCATTGGTTGAATGGTTGTTGAATGGTGGTATAAAACTTCCTTCCATATAGCAACAAAAATGACCCCATTTACGACACTTTATGGATATTAGCCACCATCCGTCACATAATATTTAAGAGAAAATTCTAAGGTTCAAGCAATGGAACATCACATAAAGCATCAATAACAAGTCCTCCAACTCTTAAAGGATAACATCGTGTTGGCGCAGAATAGAATGAAACAACAGGTAGATCAACATCACAGTGAAAGAAGTTTTGATGTAGGTTATTGGGTATTCCTACGGCTACAACCATATAAAAAAAATGTCCCTCAAGCAAGCTAAGAAGGATAATAAATTATCACCAAAGTATTATGGTCCATACAAGGTGTTGCAAAAGATTGGTACTATGGCATACAAATTGGAGCTTCCTGCAGCTTTCTTGAGTGCACCCAGTTTTCCATGTTTCAACGTTCAAAGAAGGTATAGAAACAAGCTTCCCAGTTCAACAATATTGCACAGTTGAGAGGAAGGAAAATTATATTGGAACTGGAGCAGTCACAGAAAAAGAACTCGTAGCTA
Organism: Pinus taeda; assembly: GCA_000404065.3. NCBI lineage: Eukaryota > Viridiplantae > Streptophyta > Pinopsida > Pinales > Pinaceae > Pinus > Pinus taeda. The sequence goes on from APFE031548425.1 coordinate 12,895, forward strand.
CAAAATCGATCATTTCAGAGTATTCTAATCAAGTGAAGAATTATTGCTAAAGATTCCAAGGGGAGGATGAGAATTTTATACAGAAGCATCCACAACTACTCAAGCGTTGAGGACAAACTTTTGAAGGAGAGGGGCATGTTAGGTCCCTATAATACTAGTGATTACCCCATTACTATTGTAGTTGTATCCCTTATTAATATTGTTGTGCCCCTATTGTCCCCATATTGTTATTACTGTGCCCCATAGAATCACTTTATTGTTATTTTTGTGCCTTTATATTATTATTGTTAGGTCGGCTGGGTTATATTATGAATCCTTAGAGTCCTATATATAGAAATGAGGTTTTTTCATTTGAATCATCAAAGAATCATTCATTTGTGTAATGCAAAAGAGGTTGCCCCCTCGAAGAGGCTGAATTCTAAGGCGTTGATCTATCTTTTCTATCTTGTTGTGAGCTGGTTTCATAACAAAAAACCCCCATCTTGTGTCAAGCTTGGGTGGCATAAGGATGCCCAGTCTTGGCTCAACCACTAGGGGGTTAAATGAGGAGATCATCTTGGGAAGCAAGGATAGTGTCAAAGATATTATCACCTCCAAATTTGGGAATAAGTTATGGGATGATAAAGAGCTGGAGGGTAAGAGGAAGCTAATATATTATAAGGAGGTGATCAACCCCAACCTTGAGAACCAGAATTATCTTTCTATTTTAATGAGCTCGAAGAAAAAGATGAACATCGCTAAGATTGGAACTAACTCTTACGATCTTCGGAGTGAAATCAGGAGATGGTCTACTCCTAAGACTCCGTGGGATGATATAATCTATCAACTTTGCAATACTAATAAAGTGGATGATGAAAAACACTTTATTTTAGAGTGTTCTGCTCTTATTGACATCCGTTCTCATTTCTCTAACATCTATCACAATTCCAATCTTCTGACTTACTAAGTCAACCCAACTATAGTGACCTTAACGCACTTCTTTCCTTTTTTTAGCAGAGAAGTAAGATCCTAAATAATTACAATTATATTCTTCATTTTAAGGTCTAATGGATCGCCTTGGCCTTAGTGGACATTAATCATCATCATCAATAATTATTTATTAAAATATTAATAATTAATTTGACTTTAATAAATTAATAAATTATTCTATTGACCAAGTTGGGGAAGAAATTTGGAAAAGAAATTGAGTAAGGATGTCAATTAAATAAGGTATAAGTGAATAATTTAAATTGTAGATACTAAAAAGTCTTAACTCAAGATCTACCGAGCAGTGAGAGGGACCAAATATCTTGAGATGTAAACCTCTTTTAGAGTGAAAAGAGGTGGATCTAGTTTGGTATAATTCACCCTTTAAATATGCTATGTCTCACCACAAGTCAATACCATGGGCATTTTTATTTTTACTACTATTTTATTTTGACAAAGTAAAATGTTTAAATTACATTACGTTAATAATTCTATTTATTTTATTTTTTTCATTTTTATTTTTATGTAATTTGACATAGTCAAAATGTTAAGCATTACATTATGACATCTTTACCATACTCTACTAGAAAGCCCCTCTGGCTCAATAATATTGTAATATTCTTTTTAAATAACACAATTTAAAATAAAATTAACTTTACTATGAATGAAGTGAGATATAGTATTGGAGTTTTTGTACATACTTTATGGCTGGATTTTCCCAAAATATGAGAAAGATGTGCTGAAATTCAATGTTTGAGTTAAGCCTCTACAATCCTATTGTCTAAAAAGTTTTTCAAGGTGGTCAATCCATATTTACAAGTAAAAAATATATTTTAAACAAAAAAATCATTATTTAACCAAAAAAATACAAACAAAAACTTCAAACCCTAAAATAATTAAAATTCAATTTAGTAAAAAAAACATTAAAAAAAATAGAAGTAGTGAATCCATACTTACAAGTCAAAAATACATTTTAAACAAAAAGAATTATTATTTATCAAAAAAATACAAACAAAAACTTCAAACCCTAAAATAATTAAAATTCAATTTAGTTAAAAAATAAATAAATAAAGCTCCATAGCTCCCTAAACAAGTGGAAAACAATATTAATATTAATTATAAATAAACATCTTTCAAACTAATTTTCCGTAAAAAAATAATATAAATAAATAAATTATTAATATTTAATTGTAAATAAACATCTTTAAAACTACTTTTTAGAAAATAACAATATTAAATTTTAAAAACATATTTTTTTTTAATAACCGCAGGGCTCTATGGAACGCGGCTCACACATATAAATACCTGTGAGGCTTACCCATCCAAACAAAGAGTGCAGTATCAAATTTAAAAGAAAAGAAAAAAATACATTATTAATATTTAATTGCAGATAAATATCGTTAAAACTACTTTTTCGAAAATAACAAAATTAAATTAAAAAAATAAAAAATCTAATAACCGCTGGGCTCTATGGAACGCGGCTCACATATATAAATAGCTGTGAGGCTTACCCATCCAAACAAAAAGTGCAGAAGCTTACTTAAGAATCAGCTGCCTTGTTTTGGTAAAGGATTGTTCCGGCGATACTCGTTAGCTAAGGTTGGGTCGTCCGAGTATCCCGGTGTTTGAATCAGAGATCAGGTAAGTTCAGTGTTCCGGTGTTTGAATCAGAGATCAGGTAAGTTCTCTACTGTTTTAAGAAAATTCTATGAATATTATGAAAGAGAAAGTAAATCTGCGTTATCGAATTTAGCTGAAACAAATTTAAATGTTTTATAAATTTAGTATACATATATGATTCAATTCTAGTTTTCCTAAAAGAAGGTTCAGGAGTATAGCTAACCATGCCTATTACAGAAATTAAAAGTGGTTCTCATAGTCATGATATGCATGACATTAAAAACAGCAAAACAAAATTAAGTGTTATTTCATCAACTTGACATATTAGTAATGTGAGTCATAAGAATTGCATGGTTTCATTTACCTTATGTAGGTCTCTCTAGGTGTGCTTGTTCTTGTTCTTAATAGACTACCATGGAGCTCTGGTTGTCATATTTGATCACTATTGCAACTTTCTGTTCTTCTCGAGCATCAAGGAGAAGTCTCCTCACCTAAATTGCTTCACATGTTGCTGGACAGATAGGTTGATATTCAGCTTTTGTAGAAGACAAACATGTTTCTGCATAGATAGGTTGATATTCGCTTTCGTAGAAGACAAACATACTGTGTTCTGCTTTTTGCTGCTCCATGTAATGAACCTAGATCCAATGCTAAATGCATAGCCTGTTATGGATCTTCTGGCATCTACATTTCTAGCCCAATCAGAATCTGAATACCCTGTCAATTTAACATCACATGAATCAGTATAAACAATACCAAAATCTAAGGTTCGGTGGAGATACCTTAGAACACCTTTTGCTGCAATTCAAGGGGCTTTGACATAAACTGGCTCAATGCACTGCACTGACAGTTGTAGTCAAGTAGATTAGAGTCCCAACCAATTGTCTATACAAAGTCACATCTGCCTCCTTAGATCCATCATCATTGTGAAGTTTTATATTTTACTGTAAAGGTACTACTGTAGTTTTGCAGTGATCCATTCTAAATTTTTCTAGTAAGCTCCTGAGATAATTACTTTGTGATAGAAAAGTTTGTCCAAAATCCCTCTAGTCTTCCACACCCAAACAATGATTTAGCTCTCCAACGTCTTTCATCTCAGAGACTTGTGACATGTGCTCCTTGATTTCTTTAATGAGATTATCAACATTCCCTGTATGATTAGATCATCTACATATAAAGAAATCAAAACAATCATTCACTCTTTATCAAACCTCTACCTAAAATAAATGTTTTTTATTTTGGCTCTAGTTAAATATTTTATAAGATTTATTTTCCTTGTCGTTCATTATTGTAAGATTTTTAGACTTTAATTTTTATTTATCTTTTGAGTCAATTTAAATATTTTATGAAATTTCTATTTTTTTGTGTTCTACTCTTTTTTTAATAATAATAATTAGATTAATTTTTTTTGCTCAAATAAGAGTTGAGCTTTCTATTAATCCAAAGAAAGATTACATAATTTACAAGGCCTTACAATGTAAGGACCAACACGGGCTAACCCTATGAAGGGTAACCAACTACACAACCCAACAAAGAACCTGAAACCCTCAGCTTACAAAAAATCTCCATCCAAGATCTCGTGAGATCGGATGATCACGAAACTAGCATTTTGGTAACAAGCATCCCTTTTACCCTATGCAGGGACACGATAAGGAAAGTGAGCCAGAGTTTAAAGAATGTTCCGGTCCGGTTTGAAACATAAGTTTCAAGCACTTTTAAAACCCAAAATCTATACGATAAAGCCCCTAATGATCTGATGTACCTCCGAGATATCGGAGTGAAAACCTACACGGTATTTAATTTCCTTTTTGGACTCAATGAGGAAAATAAACCACTTATCTATAAAGCATCGAGTATGTTTTTTTGGTTATCCTCTAATTACTTTTCCACCCAATGGCCATATGATTACAAAGGCAGTCACGATCCATGGCCAGCGACCTGCTAAGAGGCCTGCTGATTACCAAGTGCCTCTCCCCTATGGAACGCTTTGTTTTGCACAATTTTCTTCTCTCTTCTTCCTCCTCCCCACCTTTTTTTTTTAATCAAACAATTAAGAAAGGCTAACAACACCACCTCCTTCAACTTCAACTAGTATTTCTTCTTGTTCAAACCAAATGGTGTGGAATTTTTCCATGTATTTTTCTCCCTGTCTTTGACAATCCTCCCACAAATTCCACAAAGGTGTTGAATCCCACGCATAACTACTGTAACTTTCTTTGCACAACTCTCCTTCATTCGCGATATGATGAGCTAGCATATTGGATTTTCTTCGCACATGAATGAGGCTAGCCGGTCTCATGGTTTGTAGGTGGGAATGAATGCGCTGAAAGACCTGCAAAAATCGCCAATGTTTGGATGCTTTTTCAGGTGCTTTTCCATTGCAAATCTGCTCAGCTGCATTAATAACCAATTTCGAGTCAAATTCAATAATTGCATTGGGAGAATTTGACTCAATTAGTATTTCCAAGCACTGCTCTAAGGCCATGAGGTCCACCATGTTGTTTGTAGCCATTCCTAGTTGACCATCAAAGATATCCTTTATGCACCCCTACTCATCCCTGATGACCCCACCAAACCCACCCATCCCTAGGATACTTTTAAAAGCTCCATCTATGTTAACTTTCCAGAAACCATGAGGTGGAGGTTGCCAAAAGTCTTTATCAACATTTATCTGGCTTACGTGCTTGTGTATACTCTGTGTAACTTGTGACTGGATACCCAGCTGCAGTAGTATATGCTTGTCTTAGGGTAGAGTCGGTTCCTCAGGAGGTCTCCCTAACATGGCACCAACCTTATCTTTGAGCTGTCTTAATATTTGTGCAATAGTGTTCTGGGTTGAGACAGTTTTTCTTTTCAAAATTTTGCCATTGCGTTCTTTCGAGACATCCCAGATTAGGAAGCCTCGAACCAGAGTCCAAGTGATGTTGACATTTCCTGAGCAGTTTCTTCTCCAATTCCTCATAGTGTTGGTAATACTCAGGCCATCCCTGTCAGTTTGTCTAAATACTGAGGCCAGCAAATCCCACAAGGTTGAGGTGAAAGGGAAAAGGTTTAGTTAGTCTTCCATTATCTCCTCTTGTGTACCACACTGATAGCATTTGGATTGGCCAACAAGGCCTTTCTTCAGAAGATTTTCCCATGTTAGAATTTTCTTTTGTTGAACCAACCACATCAACATCTTTATTTTCATCCAATGCGGGTTTTGCCAAAGGTCCTTCCATGCCTTATCAGGGTATTGGTAATCACACGCTATGACTATCTGCTTGGCTTCTTTGAGGTTAAAGTTACCTTCTGTGTTTCTTCCCCATCTTAGTTGGTCAGACGAGGATGAAACCAAAATCTTCCTTTGTTCTAAGTCCATAGCAAGAGAGTTTTCCTCATCTTTCAAAGGGCTCTCTTACCTATAGGCTAGATCCTTCCAAGTTCTCCATTTGTCATTGTTCCTTACTTGATCCCATAAATCACTTACCATGCATAAACCTCTGTTGTCACTATCATTCTTGAGTTCAGTTATTTCTTCTCTAAATAGGTTTGGTTCTTGGTGCCAATTATCCTCCGAGAATCTTCCCAAGTTCCCATCTCGGATCTCCCAGAAACTGTGTTGCCAGACAATGTCTCTATTTTTCCAAGCAAGATTCCAAATGTGGGAGCCCTTTATAAGCCCATACATTCGATTACAATCCCTCTCCTGCCAATTTTGTGCATATTCTTTTTCTTTTTTCAGAAAGCTTTGCTCATGGGGATGTAGAATCCTTGAGCCATCTCCACCAAAGCTTTGCACCCGAAACTCTACTGAGGGTTTTAGGGTCATGAAGCCCTAAACGTCCATGGGCCTTAAGTTTGTAGAGCTTATCCTAAGCTACCAAAGCCCATTTCTTTTGCTCTTCCCCTTTGCCCCAAAGACAATCTCTTTGGATGTTCCTGATCTTTTGTAAAACTTCTTTAGGAACAGGAAGAGCTGACATCATGAAAATGGGTATGGCATGTAGGATAGTTTTTGTGAGCACAAGGCACCCTGCTAAATTCAAAGATCTACAAGTCAACTTCCAGATCTTATCTTGAAGTTTGTTAATGACTAGCTCCCAAACGCCCCTACTTAGAGGTTTGCTTGTAAGGGGCATTCCAAGGTACTTAGAGGGTAACTGATCCCTTTGGAACCCTAGAATTCTGGTAAGGTTTCTTTGAATAGCAATGTCAGTGCTAAAAAAGAAAACTTTTGATTGTTAAGGCTTACCTCTATACCAGCGGCTGTGACAAAGTCATTCAAGATTTGTTTAAAAGCTTTGGCTTCCTTGATTGTGGGAATGCCCTACAGTATAGTGTCATCCACAAATTATTGGTGAGTTGAAGCTGCACCATGTGTGGTGAGTTTTAAAACTTGGATTCTTCTCTCAGCACTTTCCATTTTTATCACTCTGCTTAGCCCTTCCATCATGAGCACAAAGAGGAAAGGGGGGAGCGGACCTCCTTGCCTTAGACCCTTAGAATGCATGAATGTTCTTGAGGGCGATCCATTAAGCAAGATTGAAAAACTGGCTGTCGATACAAGGGCCATGACCCATATAATCCAATTGTGGTCAAAAGCATAAGCTTTCAACATTTCTCTAATGTAAGACTAGCTTAGCTTGTCATAAGCTTTCTCTAGGTCAAGTTGTATGACAATTCTAGCTTGCCTGTTGTTTTTCAAAGAGTGTACCACCTCATGAGCTTGAATGAAATTGTTGAGAATATCTCTTCCTTCCACATGACCAATTTTCTCCTGTGAGATAAGAACTGGAAGAAGTGGCTTGAGTCTGTTAATGATCACTTTCGAAATATTTTTGTACACCACATTACACAAAGCTGTGGGTTTGAATCTATCCGGTGTGATGGCTTTTTCCTGCTTCAGAATCAAAGCTATGAAAGAAGTATTGAGAGCCTTTAGGACCGATCTGGATCTTCTTGAGTCTTCAACTGCATTAAGTCTTGTTTGACTGTTTTCCAGCATGCTTTGAAAAAGTCTACATTGAAACCATTCGGGCTAGGAGCTTTCCCATTTTGCATCTCGTTGATAACTTCCTTGACCTCATCTTCAGATACTAACCTATTGATATTATGATTGTCTTCCCTTGTTACCAGCTTGGCGATGTACCTTGTGAATTTATTAATAAAATGAGACATGTCTAAGAGAGGCCCCTTTGCAATGTTAAGGAAGTGTTGAACTAGGACAGATTCCATTTCGTTGTGGGTGATGAACTCTTTTCCTTGAGAATCTCTGAGTTTCAAAATTCTGTTATGTCACCTATGACTCAAAGTTGACTTATGAAAAAACTTTGTGTTTCTTTCCCCTTCTTTAATCCATTGTACTCTCATTTTTTGTCTCCAGAAAATCTCTTCTTGCCTACACCTATCATCCAATTCCTTCTGAATAACATCAGCTTGAGTATTCCTTTCCTCGGTAAAGCCATATGTGATCATAAACTGATTAATCTTCTGAATTTTTTTATTAACCTCTATTTTTGGATTTGAAAATGTTGCCACACTATTTTTTGTTCCAACCTTTGAGTCTAGCTTTGATGTGTTTAATTATTTATTGTAGCATGTACATTTTAGTTCCTTGAAAGGGCAACTCTCCCTTCCACCATTTCTCAATGTTGCTGGTGAAGTTAGGGTGAGAGAGCTAGATATTTTCAAACCTAAAAGGTCTATTCCTAAGTGTACTCATAAAAGTGGCTTCAAGATGGTAGGTCAGTTGTCTGAACGTCCAAATGGAAGGATAAAAGATGACATGTCAGGGCCCATGAGAAATAGGTCCTTTAAGATCAAGAACCTATCCAGTTTAGAGGCAACTTGACAAGCCCCTCCTCTCTTATTGTTCCAAGTGAAAGTGCCATTTAATGTTTCGGCATCCACTAATCTCATGTTATTTATAAAGTTCTAGAAGGCAGTGCAGTTTCTACCTAGTGTTCTGGTGCCACCTTTTTTCTCTGTAAGAGATTTGATCATATTGAAATCTCCTACCAAAATCCAAGGTATATCTGGATGTCTCTCTCTTAGCTACTCAACGGAAGTGAGAAGCTTGAGTTTGTCTTCAAGTTTTTGAGGTATGTAGAAATTTGTAATCATGTAAATTTCCTTATCACCCACAAGTTGTATTACCAGCAAAAGATAGTTCCTTGACGCTTCCGCATCCAATATTCTAAGTTTTTCGGGATCCCAAAGTGTCAGAATCTCTCCTGCTAAGCTATCCACCTTAACCTCTACATATTGATACCTGCTTAACCATTTGTTGTGGATTTCTTTGATTTATTTCCATTAAGCACATTGTTTCCTCAATGAAAACCATGCTTGGTTTTTCTTCTTTTATTCTACTACTGAGATTTCTTTGTTTCCTTTTGCATCCTAGGCCCCTAATATTCCATGTTCTAAACTTCATTAGGATAGGTTTGTAAAAGAGTATCTAGTGATATCTTTCATCTTACCTGAGTTGACCATGAGTTTTCCGCATTCTGTCAGCAGCCCATTCTGTCTTTTCCTTTCTCTTTTCCTACCTAGGTTCTTAGAAGAGTGCCCCTATATTTCCTCCATTGTCTTCATCCCTCTATTTTCCTGGCTATCATGGTTTCTTTTAACTCCAGAAATCTTCGACTGTGATCGCCATAGGAAGAGTTGTTGAACCCTGTCAACTCCTCTTTTGGCAGGGAGTCAACTTCTTTGGTGATACCCTACTTCAAAAACTTTTCCAGATGCAAGTTTTCCTTCTCAAGAATCTCCTGTAGTTCATAATCCTCCATTCCTACCTCACTTGGGGTCATCTCATGGTCCCTGCTAAGTTACACAATGCTCAGTGGATCATCCTGTTGTTGACTATTCTTTGGTATGTCCTCCATGCTAGTATCCCTATCCTTTTCATTGATTTTAGTTGTTGATTTCTAGTTTTCCCTATTGTTTCCTGTATCTTATTCTAAGATTTTGAAACTATGGCGGTCCAGTTGTCCATTCTCATTTATTTTCTTTAGGTTCCACTTTCCTCCTTTCCCCTTAGCCCCCACCTTCGTGAAACCCTCAGGATCTTTACTTGGGGTGGTTTTTTTGTTGCTTTCCAGTTTTTTGAATGGGCAATCTCTGTAAAGGTGCTTGTGTTCAAGGCACTTATGACATCTAAATGGGACATGCTCCTAATCCACTACCTACACCCATTCTTCATCATATACTTCTAAAATGATCTCATCTAGGAGTGCCCCAGATAGGTCCATTTCCACACAGATTCGGGTGAAGGAAGTGTATTTGCCTCTAATGTCACATCTCATATCTTTATAAAATGCCCTAGTTTATTTCTAATAGCCTTTAAAGACTCTGACAACCAATAATATAAAGGAAGGGAGTAAAGTCGTATCCATACCGGTACCCAGGTGAATGTTTCTCGTTTTGGGACAAATTTCCTCACCTATGGTCGCATATAAAGGCCTACAACAACGTAGAAATAGGGTACTCCCTCAAATACTTTGCCTTTATCTTCTAAGCTTGTGAACACCACCGTAAAGAAACCCTTAGATCCATGGTGAAGGTTTGTATCCCCCTTAGGTTTCCAATGGTTCTTTATCCATGCATGTAAGGCCTTCTCTATCGGCCAAATCCCAATAAATTTTCATATGATCGCGTGTTCTGTCATGTGATCTCTGTGCACCTATAGCGTTGGGTCACTTAAAACTACTCGAGGAGTGATGGTTGACTTGGATTTAAAGACATCTATCACCCTAAGAAGTGTAGCTTTCTCACTGCTGCCCTCTTTTCTCTTCTCCCTACTATCTTCCTCGTGATTCACACTCTATTCGTGAGGTTCAGTATTTCTTGTGTTAGTATCCTCAATTATCACCTCTATTGGTTTCTTGAAGTGATGTAGATCAGTTTCCTTATTTTTGTTCGTTATTATTTGACTATAGGAGGGAGCAGAACTCCCT
>APFE031548435.1:0-36113 GCA_000404065.3 Pinus taeda
TTTTTTTTTCTTTTTCTAATAATGTTAATAATTTTTTATGCTTTGAATTATAATTTTTTTTGTGTCATTGAATTAACTAATAAAAAAGAAAAGAAACTAAAATAATGTCGAATAATATTTTATTAAAAAATCAATTAATATGAATAAATGAACTAATGTAGTCATAGAAAATATCAGTTCAAAGAATTGTTCATACATATATATACAAAATTTCATAAAATTATATTTTATTTTCAAATAAAAATATAGTATTATATATTGCAAAAAAAATATAGTATTATCATCGTTGTTTTGTTGATTTTCAAAAATCTTTCAACAAAGTTGCTCAGGATAAGCTATGGTAAAGACTCGAATAGATAATGGTTCCTCTCGAGTTGACGGTTGTTGTGATTTGGCTATACGAGAATGTTGTCGCTAAGCTTAAGACCACCAAGGGTTGGTCTAAAGAAATTAAATGCAATATCGACGTTATGCAAAGGTGCCCCCTATCCCATACCCTTTTTGGCATTTACATTGATGAGCTAAAAGAGTGGTTAGAAGCTACGGGATGCAATGGCCCCAAGCTTGCTAGTATGGTCATTACTCTTCTCCTTTATGTTGATGATATCTTCCTCCTAACCAAAATCCATCATGATCTCGACAAGCAACATAAAATCCTCCATGATCATTGCTCCAGGATGGGTATGACTATTAATACAAACAAGACTAAAGTCATGATAGTTAAATCCAAAAAAATCAATCATGATAATTTCATATATGATAACAATTACTTGGATAAGTTTTCTTCATACAAATATTTAGGTATTGACATTAATCATCAACTCAACTGGAATTATAACATTGAGAAAAAGATTATTTGAGGATGGAAAACTTATTATGAGCTTGAAAACAATTGTAATTCGATTGACCTTTAGGTTTGGAGTAAAAAAGAACTCCTCTTTGAGACTCTTGTTAGCCCTATTATTTTATATGGTTGTGAGGTTTGGGGTTGTAGTATGTCTAGAGAATCATGAAGGAAGATTGAATAAAGAAATTTATAACCTACAACTTTAAGATTAAAGGAAATACTCCCTATCATATCCTCTTGATTGAAGCTAGTCTTTCCCCCATTGAAAACATGGCTATGTTTAGGTATCTGTTGTATAAGAAGAAGTTTTACAACATGGAAGGCAAAAAGTTCCCCAAAATTGTTTCTAACTCTAGTCAAAACCCCCACCTCCGGCTCAAGCGAGCATGGCACAAGGATGTCCAAGTTTGGCTCAACCATTGTCGGATAAAGGAGGACATCATCTTAGAGAATAAGGATAATATTAAAAATACTATTACTTACAAATTTAAGGATAAGTTGTGGGATGATGAGGAGCTAAAGGGGAAAGGGAAGTTGAGATATTATAAAGAGGTAATGAACCCCACGCTTACTAACTAGAATTGTGTTTGTCTTTACCAATCCTAATAAGAAAATGAACATTGTGAAGATAAGAATCAATTCTTATGAGCTTCGAAGTGAAACCAAGTGTGGGTCTATTCCCATAACACCTTTGGGATGAAATAATTTGTCGCATTTTTTATACTAAAATGGTTGAAGATGAAAAGCATATAATCTTGGATTACAAGGTTCTCATTTCCAAAACATTTGTCACACTACCAACCTTCTTGACTTGTTAAACAAAACTATTGTGATTTAAAAACGTTTATTCCCCTTCTTTTTTATTATAAAAATAAAATATTAATATGTATTGAATTAATTTCTTACGTTTCTTAAGAATCCAACTATACCACATGGTGTTTGTAGAAGTAATCATCTCATTAATATATTTAAAAATTTAAAACATAAATTTTAATAAGAAAATTATTATTAATTAAAAATAATAATAATAATATGAATTTAATTAATGTAATTATTAAATTATATTACCGAAATAAAAACAATATGACTTTGTTTTTATAATTACTTTTTTCATAAAAAAAAAAAAAAAAAATATAAATATTAAATAAATAATAATAATCCAAATATATTATTGAATTTTAAAAATAACAATATTATTAATAATTAATATAATTTAATGTGATTATAAAATCTTTAATAAAATAAAAATAGAAATATTATAAGACTTCCATTAATTTTCATAAATTAAATTGAAAGTATTATGAATGAAGCAGAAAAGAATACGACATTTAAAATACCATTCAATCTACGGTTTATTATTTATTATTTTAAATTTAAATAAAAAAATAAGAAAAATAATTCGTGATAAAGCTTTTCAATAATTACAAAGTTACAATAATTAGCTGTATCGAGACTTCAACACAGATTGCACATTTCCAGCCCTCATCACCAATAACTTCTGCTGCTGGTGCATCGCATAAAGCCACGCTGTACTTCACGCCACCTGTTGAAGCCACGGTGTACTTCAATCCAGCTGCTGCTGTATCTGTGGTTGTCCGTCTATATATACAACCACGCTACACTCTTCAAGCTGTGTCAGCTGCCCCAGGCCCTCTATTCTTTTTAACTTACAACACATATCAACCCTGATCCTCTTCAAAGATATTGACCTTTCAAGACACGGCAGCTCCTCCAACTCTTTACACCGGCTGATGTGTAGTTCTTGAAGGTTTGTAAGATTATGAATCCCTTTTATTTTCCTCACCTTATCACAACCAATGAATCCCTTTTATTTTCCTCACCTTATCACAACCAATCAGAGAGATCTCCTTCAAAGATATTAAACTTTCAAGACACGGTAGCTCCTCCAACTCTTTACACTCCAAGATCCATAGCGTTTGAAGGTTTGTAAGATTATGAAGCCCTTCCATTTTCCTCACCTTATTACAACCACTCACCTCGATCTTCTTCAAAGATATTAACCTTTCAAGACACGGCAGCTCCTCCAACTCTTTACACCAAAGAATGTGTAGTTCTTGAAGGTTTGTAAGATTATGAAGCCCTTCCATTTTCCTCACCTTATCACAACGAGTCAGAGTGATCGACTTCAAAGATATTAACCTTTCAAAACACGGCAGCTCCAACTCTTTACACAAGCTGATGTTTAGTTCTCGAAGGTTTGTAAGATTATGAAGCCCTTCCATTTTCCTCACCTTTTGACAATCAATCACCCGGATCTTCTTCAAAGATATTAACCTTTCAAGACACGGCAGCTCCTCCAACTCTTTACACCACTTAATGTGTAGTTCTTGAAGGTTTGTAAGATTATGAAGCCCTTCCATTTTCCTCACCTTATGACAATTAAAGAAACAGAGATACTTCAAAGATATTAACCTTTCAAGACACTGCAGCTCCTCCAACTCTTTACACCCCGAGATGTCTAGTTCTTGAAGGTGTGTAAGATTATGAAGCCCTTCCATTTTCCTCAGTTTGTCACATTGTCGCACAGACAGTTTTATGAGTGTTGGTGGCAGTGCTCCAACCTCCACCAGATCATAGCAACCATCGATGTAGAGATGTTTAAGGCTGGGACAAACACCCTCAACCAAACATATCTTCGATATTTCTGTTCTCTCCAGCTCTAAGTATTCCAGTCGGGACAGTGCTCCTTCCACCCCGCTTTTCAATGGCAGCTCGCGTATCGGACAGGATCTTACTGTTAACTGTACCAGGTTGCTCAATTTCTCCATTTCTGGCGGTAAGGACTCTATTCCACATTCCTCTATCTTCAACTCTGACAGCTGAGTCAGCAGTCCCAACGAATCGGGCAAAGATTTCAGTTCTCTGCAATAGACGAGCTCCATGTGCTTCAATCTGCTCAGGTGACCCAGCGAACATGGCAGTTCTTTCAAGGAATGGCTTCCCACAGTAAGTACTTCCAGATTCCTGAGGTTTCTGATATCCTCAGGCAATTTTTGTAAATTTGTACCCCGCAGATGTAATTCTACAAGAGAACGGACATTTGCAAATGTTTCATTGGATATGGTCAACTCTGAGCACTCGTCGAGATTCAGATATTTAAGGCGAATTAAATTGCCAAAGGAATTTGGAAGCATTTGCAAACTCGAGGAAGAACTGAGATCAAGGTGCACGAGATTTGTTAAGCAACCAAAGGAATCTGGAAGCATTCGCAAGCGTCCGGAACCAGAGAGATCGAGGTATTTCAGGGAGTGCAAATCACAAAATTCTTTTGGTAACAATTCGACACCTTTAGCGTACACCACAATCTTTTCTATGTGCTTCAGCTGACCAATGGACTTTGGAAACTCGAAAAGAGGAGAATCAGAAGAATGAATAGTCAATTCCCGCAACTCTAGAGGTGCCTGCAACGCAATAGTGAAATATAAGATATTTTCATCCCATTAAATAGAGCGGAAAATAATAAGAATAATAGACATGCAAACGAAGGAATCAGCGTTAACTTTCACCTGAGATTTTGTTCGCCATAGTGTACCCAATTTCTTTCCGCTCACTTCTAAGACCCTTATATTCTTCATCAGAATCAGAAGCCAGAGAGGCAGGCAGTTGTACGGACAGCCACTCCAGCGTAGCCATATCAAATTTGGCGACTCAACCCTACTCAATATGCTTTTTAAATCATCACCTTCAGTTGCAACAAGTTGTAACTTACTGAAAAGATACGGTGAAGGGTCGTTCAACTTCCTCAGGCAGTTCAACTTCCTAAAGCAGTTTCTGAACACCTCTTCACACCAACTTTTAAACCATGACGACCTTTCTGCTGAATGTTTTGGGTACTCATGATGAGGCGATGAACCGTCCTAATTCCGCGCAGCTTAGTTATTACCTGTTCATTCATTAAAGACAAGCAAGCAACAAATTAAACACAGCAACAAGATTCCTCTTTTCTGCTTTTGCATAATAAAGAAACCATAAAGTTGTATGAATAATTCAAGCACTTACAGAATATTGCCGCCACAACTCAGCAATGTCCTTCATCACACGCCATTCACGATGCTGGATTACTTCACCTGGCTTCAGCTCATCCGCAATTTGTCTTCCCAGGTCTCTCAGGTGATCGTGCATTTTTATGGTATTATTTTCTGTGTCAACGTCAACGAGGCACCTGTCCTGGAGATTTGCAAGGCCCAACTGACCGTTACAGCCTGATCCATCCCATATTCTTATCGCCATATCCCTGTTCTCTCCAATGAAATAACAGGCAGTGTCGATGAACATTTGCTTTTCCTCTTCCTCCAGTGCATCGTAACTGAGTTTCAGTGTTTGCAGAATCTTATCCGGAAGTTTTATTTGGGAAAGTTTATTCAATTGCCCTTCCCAATAAGATATGTCCCTCTTTCCACACAGAAGACTGCCAAAGACTTTCAAAGACAAGGGCAATCCATCAGAGGCCCTGCAAAATTCATCTACCAGATCTTTGAATTCTGAAGGCGAATGAGGATCGCAAAAGGCATAAGAGCAAAAGAGCTGTTGAGAGTGTTGTTCATTGAGACCAGTCAATCTATAGATTGACGATTCTTCTAATCCTGAGCTTATGAGGACATCCTTGTAACGAGATGTAACCAAAATTAGGCTATCGGATCGAAGGACGTCCATTAATGGCCTAAAAGCATTCAATTGATCTGCATCATCTACGTCGTCTATAACCACTAAAGCGTGTAGAGAAGTTTCGAGAGAGGTTTTGAGCACCTCTGTGCCTTCATCAATGTGATCTATCCGCACCTCTATATGAACTAAGTCTTTTATTAGTTTGGTTTGCAAGGAATTCAAAGACCCTCTACTTGCATACTCCCTAACATCAAATAAGAAGCAAGACTCACCAAAATTGGAACTCTTCTTACTGAAGAGTTCTTTGGCTAGTGTTGTCTTGCCTATTCCACCCATGCCCACAATTCCCATCACCTTCACTTTTCCACTCTGCCCCTCTTGCAATGACAGGATCTTTTCAAAGTCTGCTACTTTCTCTTCAAGACCTGTTGGATATGTTGCCACAGTCAAACCTGTTTTTCTGAGTTTTTTAAGGACGCATTTCACGAGATCATCCAACAGCTTCCCCTCGTCACTGTAAATTCAAAATACAGCCAAAAAAACATTAGATGTATATCAATACCAGTTAGATTAATAATATGAACAGAGAGGGCTAAGAGTTCCAAGTTCCAACCCATTGTAAGTTTTGAGTTCAAAACCGCTTATCTCCGAGACGTCTTTGAGAGCTTTTCTCCAATCTTCAAGCCTTTTGGGCTCGTATCTTCCCTTCTTCTCATGCACAGTTAGGGCTTCAGCATACTGCCCTGTCCATCTAAGCTCACAAGGTTCCACATTATAAAAGACTGGGATTATAGTAGCCCCAGACTTGCATATAAGAGAAAGTTCATCAAGACACCACTTCGACTCGGCATATCCAGGAGAGAAGATGGCGATATGAGCAGGGGCGGTTCTGATGGCGGCTTCAATCTGAGGAGATAAAGACTCTCCCTTCCGCAATTCTTCAATGTCGAAAAACGATCGCACTCCATGAGAAAGAAGGCGATGGTAAGCGTGGCTGGCAAAGGTTTTTTTAATGTCAGGGCCACGGTGGCTGATAAACACCTCGTAGTAGTAGCCACCGGGTGTGGAGGGGGTGTCTTCGGTGGGATGAACCGTGGATGTTTGCAGGTTTGCCATTGAAACAGAGATACAGGCAGAAGTGAAGCAGAGATGGATGGATTAAGTGAAGGAAAGTATTTTGGCCCTTCCCAGCAAAATTTAAACCTATTTCACAGTCCACAGCACTTACATCTAGTCTGCAAAACAGGATGCCAGCGACCGCTAGCTGGTGGGCACAATGGGAATTTGTCAAGTAAAGGAAAGATTTCATCCGCAAAGACCTCAATTTTCTATGAATACTTGATTGCAAGCTGGATATTATTAGGAGCATAACATAAAGACACCCGTCCCTTACTTTTCTATGAATATTTCAAGATTTCATCTTCAAAGACCTCAATTTTCTATGAATACTTGATTGCAAGCTGGATATTATTAGGACCATAACATAAAGCCACCTGTCCCTCACTTTTCTATGAATATTTCACTGCAATAATATTCCGTTTGCCACCGGTCCATAGATGGTTGACTTTGGAATATGTATCCTTTAAAAAAAAATCATTTTTCCTGCCACAACACCAACACCCACACAGTTTAATATGCGTTTTTTAATTTGCATTAACAAAAGAAATTGTAATGTTTCGAAACATATTACTTTGTTATCAACTTTTCAATGATTTATTGACCATATTAATTTTAAATTTGAGTAAAGGTAATATTTAAGATTTATTCAGTACATAAGTGATATATTATGTGGAATAATAATAATATAGTAATTTTAGTTACACTATGCTATTATTCCAACTACTATGTTTATTAACTTTTTTTTATTTCTATTAACTTTTTATTTTATATTCTAATCATTATCTTTATTAACTCACTTTTTATTTTTATTAATCTATTTAATTTATTTTATTTGTTTACAGGAAAATGATATTGTACATAGTTAGGCTATGGGATTATTCTAATCATCTATCTTTATTTTTACTTCTATTGATTTTAGAGAAAAATGCCATGAAAAATATTTATCTAATTAAAATTTGTGTTTGAAAATATGGTCATGATTGATATCACTCCAGTCTCCAACCACACATTCTCTTTTCTTTTATCTCAAATAAAATCTAAAAAAAAAAATATTTATCTTACTCAAAAATCATGTTGAAAAGATAAAATGATAATTCTTTTAATGTTATATCAAAATCTAAAATCTTACACATATCATATAAAAACAATGATACTCAGAGTCCATATTATTTACAGAGTATAATGCATTATTATGTATGGTTCACATTGTTTTTGAAATTTAAGAAGTTTTAAAATTTAAAACCAATCAAAAATATCATAATTAATATTAAAGAAAGTGTGACAAGAGTTTCACATTACTATGTTTGACATTACTTGAATCAAATGAAAATGAAAGTTAATTTAATATTTTCATATTTGAAAAAGTGTTATTCTCTTAAATATTTTAATAACTCTGAGCTATTAGGTAGAGAATTTGATTTTTCAAGCCTTGATGAAAGAGAGTTCTCTCTTTCTATAACGAATGCCAATAACATCTCATCCCAAATTTTGACCTCACCATGGTTATCATTAACAAAGATGTTATCACATTTTAAGTCTAAGTAGATTTGTGTTAGCAGATAGATAATGACTCATCTGAACAGGACCAACACATCTATGGTGATTGAAATTTACTCTTATTCATATATTTACTTTCTTTTCCATAATAATTTTTTTTTTCTAAAAAAAACTGAGTTGTGACTATTTTTTTTAAATGGAGGGCTAGTCCTTTTAGAAGCTTGTATTAGGCCCAGAGTACAATATTTACATTATATACCACTGTCAATCACATCAGTCACATTTTTAAATAAGCGAGATAGTACAAATATCTGTTGCGGAACAACGGGGCAAGTATCAGCAACATATAACTGCAAGAGCAGCCTTAAACATATAGTGAAGAGAATACAACCCGGGTGGGGAGGCGGCAAGCCGTCCGTCCCGACCAGGGGTATAAGATATAGAGTAATCCTGGGGTATAAGATATAGAATAATCCGTCCCAACCAGGGGTATAAGATATAGAGTAAACACTGCAAAAATTGACTATAGATACAGCGTAAACACTGCAAAAATTGCCTAGCCCAGCCCTCTATTTGATTTGCCTTGCCCAACCCTTGATTTTCAGACTTTCCGGATTATAAAAGCTTTACAGAAACTCACACGCGACCGGGCTTTGTATAATTTTTTTGAATTCTGAAACAGAAACTCACACGCGACAGGGCTTTGTATAATTTTTTTGAATTCTGAAACTGGTAATAAGAAAAAGTAAAAGTTCGTTTAAATCAAACTTTTGGAAACAAATATTCAGCATTTGATTTTCTTTTTCAAAAATTTTAAAAACTCACCCAATTTCATACTGATCACCGACTCGATTTGCAACACCAGTATCTATTAAACCCATTTCTTTTTGGTCTTAGACTGTCAGGGCGGGAATAACCTAATCCTGTAATAAAGGGATCCAAGTACCTAATCATCTTGTAATAAACGGATATGCATTGGTTCAGAAATTTGATAAAAATTTAGTTGAAATTTCACGATTGAGTAGGGCTTTATTATGACAATATCCTGAAAAGATTTTGAATTTTGAAACCATCTGAATAATAAAAAAGTTGTGAAACATCCCAAATTATAAAGTCAAAATTTAGAAGTGATACAAACTGTAAATTTCTATATTACATAATTATAAGGTTGCATCAATTGGTCCACTCTCGCGGATCTCAGACTCCTTCAACCGCATGGGAATAAAAATATCTTGATTTTCGTGAAAATTTTGAAAAGCTAAACTTTTAAAACTCTGAAACATTACCAGTCCAAGAGTTTATGGGTTTAACTTTCTCTACACTCTCAGTAATTTCGACATTCTCACGGATTTTAACGGTCTTTCAACCTCAACTACAAAAAATTATCCGAAAAACTTTGAAACCTTGTGAATCCGAAAATTCATACTCTGAAATCTCAGGAATCCGAAAAGTCATGGGTTCAAACAGTCATACTCGGAAACTTCAGAAATCCCAAAAATCTCCTGGGTTCAATTCTCTAGACATTTTCATTGATCTCAACAGTTCTTCAGCCACAAATAAAAATGAAAAAAAATGTCTAGATTTTTATGTTAATTCAAAAATCCATTTAAAACTCTGAAACATCACATTTCAATGGTCTAAGAACTTGTATAATCAAAATGTTTTTCCAGCTTGGTTGTTTGGAGGGATCATATAGTCGTTTGCAAAACTAACTGAAAAAGATTGTCTTTCAACACCTCTGTTATTACAAATTCGTAGGGCTTTCCTGTCTTAGTTGAGGCCATCTAATTTCCGCGAATAAAATATGTATGAAATTGTTTAAGGGTTTTATGTGATTATGAACTTTTATCTGAATACCAGATTGTGCAAGTTAACCAAGCTTTAGCTAAACCAAATGCTGAAGAGAATGTAAAATATCATAGCACTTATTTTACCACTCTTTCTGCTCACATCTCTCCCGTGACGGGTGTTTTTCTTGGGCTTCAAGGACTATCTTGTTATAACATAATATAACTTTTATATAATTGCGAAAATTTTGAAAACTAACCTGGATTCTAGGCAGACCATAGGCCTAGCCACTGCATAGACATGCTCTCCCAGAGTTGCAGCTCCCAAATGGTTCATATTGAGTTCTAGATCTGCAATTCTCTGGAACCCAGAAACAGTGTGCGCCCTACCGTAGCTAGACTCTCTAAAATCAACGCAGCTCTCAAATGGTTGATATTGAGTTCTAGATCTGCAAATCTCTGGAACCCAGAAACAGTGTGCGCCCCACCCTAGCTAGACTCTCTGAAATCAACGCAGCTCTCAAATGGTTGATATTGAGTTCTAGATCTGCAAATCTCTGGAACCCAGAAACAGTGTGCGCCCCACCCTAGCTAGACTCTCTGAAATCAACGCAGCCCTCAAATGGTTGATATTGAGTTCTAGGTCTGCAAATCTCTGGAACCCAGAAACAGTGTGCGCCCCACCCTAGCTAGACTCTCTGAAATCAACGCAGCCCTCAAATGGTTGATATTGAGTTCTAGATCTGCAAATCTCTGGAACCCAGAAACAGTGTGCGCCCCACCCTAGCTAGACTCTCTGAAATCAACGCAGCTCTCAAATGGTTGATATTGAGTTCTAGATCTGCAAATCTCTGGAACCCAGAAACAGTGTGCGCCCCACCCTAGCTAGACTCTCTGAAATCAACGCAGCCCTCAAATGGTTGATATTGAGTTCTAGGTCTGCAAATCTCTGGAACCCAGAAACAGTGTGCGCCCCACTCTCTGAAATCAACGCAGCCCTCAAATGGTTGATATTGAGTTCTAGATCTGCAAATCTCTGGAACCCAGAAACAGTGTGCGCCCCACCCTAGCTAGACTCTCTGAAATCAACGCAGCCCTCAAATGGTTGATATTGAGTTCTAGATCTGCAAATCTCTGGAACCCAGAAACAGTGTGCGCCCCACCCTAGCTAGACTCTCTGAAATCAACGCAGCTCTCAAATGGTTGATATTGAGTTCTAGATCTGCAATTCTCTGGAACCCAGAAACAGTGTGCGCCCCACCCTAGCTAGAATCTCTGAAATCAACGCAGATACCCTTCCATGAATTACCTTGGAAGGTTGTTCCAAACCTCCAAAAACAAAGCAAAAAGAATCTCTGAAATCAACGCAGATACCCTTCCATGAAATACCTTGGGAGGTTGTTCCAAACCTCCAAAAACAAAGCAAAAATGGTTAATAGAAATACCCAATATTTCTGGATCATTGATCATGAAATCAAATGAAGTACTCTTCACGGCCTTTATTAGAAATTCAGGACATAAGAAACAGTGATTTATACGTGGCGATATCTTTCGGTCACCGTAAACTTCCTGGAAACGCATTCCCCGCTGACCGGCTCGAGTCCAAATCCAAACACATTGGCATTCCCACTGACCTACTCAACTCCAAATCCAAATACATCCCCATCAACATTCTCCACCAACTGTACACAAGCTTTATATTTTATAAAATATTCCATATATATTATATTCTTCATAAAATTTCAAATGCCGTGCACAGATGGGAGTGTAAAATGACAATGGAGCCTTTTGACTATGAAATGTTATTGTTTGGTGTTTTTTTTTAATTCCTTCTTCATCGTGACTTTTAATTATGCAAAATGGTTTTTTCATTAGCATACTTTATATTTCGAAGAAAAAAAGAATTATATTTTAAAATATGTAAATTATATCATTTTAATAAATTTTGATCGGAAAATATACAGAAAGGCAATTCTGTGAATTATATAACTTTAATAAATCTTTACCCAAAAATATCTGAATGCTTTTTTTGTATTTTTTTATTATTATTAATAGTTGTTTTTCTAGGTTAGAGGTTAGTTTTGTTTATGGGAAGAGAGGAGATTGTACCAATTTGTGTGTTTAGTATATTTATCTAGGAAGCAGATTGTGTAAATTCCAATCTTCAGTGTATTTATTTGAGAAGTTTGTGTAAATTTTAATCTTCATTATATCTATTTAGTTGTTAATGGAGAATCAAATTGTGTAAAGTTATCGCCAGTGAATTATTACTGTGTCAATTTCAATATTTAATATGTCTATTTAGTTATTTAAAAGGAAGCAGATTGTGTAAATTTATGATTTAAAATATAGTAGTGACTATACTATACACTTTTTCAACTCTTGGTTGTGCTCTTGTTTTCAGTTATTTGGCATAAAAGTGAACCATGAGAACTTTTTGTACAATGTCTTTCCAAAATGGTGAAACATTTAAGTAGAGACTTTCCATTAAATGGTTTCTCTGTTGTATTCCATATATATATATTCTTCATAAAATTTCAAGTTATTTAATTTAAATTAAAACATATGTATATTAATTCAGCTTTAAATTCATACCGAACTTGTAATATGTTGAAGTACATTTGATTGGGATATATTTATATTAATTTTTTTATTTAAAAATTGCAATAATTATACAATGTATAATTTTAAGGGTTAATTTAATTGGATGAAAAAGCTTTATATTTTATGAAATATTTCATATATATTATATTCTTCATCAAATTTCATGTTATTTAATTAAAATTAAAACATATTTGTATTATTTTTGCATTGGAAATTAATAATTCAGCAAATGCATACCAAACTTGTAATAGGTTGAAGTGCATTTGATTGGGGTATATTTAATATTAATCTTTTTATTTAAAAATTGTAATAATTATATAATGTGTAATTTAAGGGTTAGTTTAATTGGATGAAAAAGATTAAATGGAGGGTTTTTGGAAAGCTTTGCTAGGGTTTGACAATTTTCTATTTTTTTGCTGATTAGTTTTTATAGGTTTTTTTTTTTTTTTTCGTAGGGCTATCAAACAATAATAAAATTGTAAAATGAATTATATGAATTTTTGTTTAAGCTTTTTTTATTAAATTTTTTAGTATAATTAAACATTTTTTTGGTAGATAAAGGTTATATATATAATTGACATTGAAGGGAATGATAACAAGTTAATAATTATTTATTTAATATTGAATGATGACAATTTTTTATATAATGCCCATGTCATTAGAATACATATTGATATAATGAGAGTTGTACAAATTGTACACATGTTATTTTTACATATATTTTTCAAATTATTTATTTTTAAAATTATTTTTTGTAAATTAAAAAATAAAACCCATAAAAATTATCTATTCATTACTTTACACCAATGAGAAAATGGAATTTTTAAATTTTAATTACAAATAATTTGTGTTTATCGTACATAGTAATTAATATGTAATGATATTTTTCAATTTATTACATAGTAATTAGTGATATGGTACATGATAATTAATAATAAAGTACACAAAAGTCAATTCTTGCCACCATTACACAATAAAAAGAGAGACATTTCAACCAATCATATTTGAGATAAATAAAAAAAATTTAATTAAGAATTAAAAATTAATAAAAAATTTAATTTCATAATGTTAAACTTTGGATAGGTTTTAATTTTTTTAGCAAAAAAAAACTAATAACAAGTCAATGAAAAACTGAATACATGTAGCAAGTATAATAAAATAAGGCATAGACAAAATCGAAAACTAAATTTAAAGTTCCTTATTCTTATTCCCCACTTTTTTGCCTTATTTCAACTAATGTCACCATACACCCAAAATATTCCAAACCTCAACTAAAATGAAAAGCAAAGTATTTTGACAACACTTTAATGAATATTACCCCTGCAAACTTAATTACATATTTAGTTTACCAGAGTAATATTGCATTCACTATGACATTGAAGTTGTTCCCAAACTAAGCCAATTGTTCTTTCGTTATTAATAATTTTATCACCAATTATATACAAAATAAATCATTCATTAGATATTTGTAATATATATATATAAATAATGGCATATCACATTTTTGAATTGTTCTTTGTTATAATAATTTATCACCAATTATAACAAAAATAAATCATTCATAGATATTTGTAAATATTATATAATATATATATATATATAATAAATAATTATGCCAATAACAATTTTTGAACAAAAAATAAATATTTTTTTAATCGCCAAACTTCAAATTAGATTGAAAATTAATTTTATAAAAACAAATTATGAATAAAATCTGATTATTTTTTCAAATTGTATTTTTTACCTCGAGACCATTTAAAGTTGAAATCTTGTTCTGATACCATATGTAACAACCCACAATTTAAATATATAACTAGTTAGGTCAATTACACGGTTTATAATCAGCATACAACTATTTAACCAATTATCATAGAATTTTGTGAAAAGTAAGAGTAGAGACGACTTACTTGTATCGACGATATTCCTTATTTGTGATTTCAGAGTTGAATGCTATTTGAATCTCTTTAACTACAAGAAAGTTTGGGGACGACTCTCCACCCAACCATAGGATTAACTGCACATAATCTTTCTATGGTCATGCCGAGCCATCAATCAACATATTACTCACAAAGAATTATTTGTCTCACAACACTTTTCTCCCAAGAGAATAAATGAAGGAAATGGATGAATCTCACCCTCCTCATCCATTAAATATACCAAAAAAATGGAAAAATGTGTCTCTAATCCAACTTTTATTTTAAATTTTATTTAATTTACTATTTCACTTGATTTAGCTCTTTATTATTTTATTCTTTTTTCCTTTTTACTTTTTGTTAACTTTACTAATGGAAAAATGTGTTTCTAATCCAACTTTTATTTTAAATTTTATTTAATTTACTATTTCACTTGATTTAGCTATTTATTATTTTATTTTTCCTTTACTTTTTGTAACTTTACTTATTTTTAGTATCTTAATTAATTATTTTCTTTTTATTCATTTTTTTACTTTTGTTAACTTCACTTATTATTTATTTTTATAGTTTACTTAATATTATAACTCTATTTATTACCTACTAGTTATTATTTATTATTATTATATATCTTCATGTTTATTATTTATTTATTATTATTATCTTTTCTATTACTTATTATTATATTTTTTCTATTTATTTATCATTATTAGTTTTCTTGTTATTATATTTATTACATATATTTTAATATTTATATATATATATATATATATATATATATATATATTGGTGTGGTTCACAAACACCTTGGTCTTGGGGTGGGCACTACGTCCAAGAAATATTTGAGTTGATCAACCTCAAGGGAATTGAGCCTCGCAGCCAATAACTAGGCCTAAACCAAGGGCTTCGGGGAGAATTGACTTTGTGACCTCCCGATCGGCGAGGCACTAATTTGACCGGTTAAGCTAACCTTGGGGCTTATTTTAATATTATATTATATTATTTATTATTATTATTTGTATTGTTATTAGGGGGCATTACAAAACTTGGAGAAAAACACTGCAGTGCCTCCCTTGTAGGCATCATGCATGCGACTAGAGGGTTTCAATCGAAATTAAGCAGTGTTGTGCCAACCTCTAGGAGTTCAGGGCACCAAAACAGGGTTTTATCTCAGGGCTTGGGCACTTGGAAGGGTGGTTTAGTGCTTGGGGTTCCTATAGCACTTAAGGGAAGTAATTAAGGGTTTTGTCTTATCGATTCCACTTCCTTAAGGTGATCTAGGAGGTTGAATCATACCATAGTAACTCTTCATCACATGTTTACCCTAGGAGGTTGGTAACTTGGCTAAATGTGGGAGGAGAGTGTTATAGGGAGTATGCAAGTTCAGAAGGAGAATCCACAACCAAAGAAGAATGCATGGTCAGTGGGAAGCAAGGGTACTTCTATTGGCAAGAAGGAACCGTGGGATGACATGAAGGTCTATCATGAAAGGAAGAAGCGAAAAGCTTTTGGTGGCAGAGACACTACTAAGACTAGTGTGGTTCATTCTATAGGGTATGCTATAGTGGTGAATGCCATATATTGAGCTAGTGTTGTCGACAATGACAAGATACTTTTAAGTGGAAGTACCTCCCTCGCTAAGAGGGAATGTTGTTTTTTTGTAGCTTGGAAGGTACTCCCACCACCCCTAAGGTACTGGGTTTGTGAGGACTTGACCCACAAAAGTGGTTTGTGGGAAGTGTACCCAAGCAATGGGTTTTGTACCCAAAGTTGTGGGCACAAGACCAAGAGGAGAAAATGATATTTTATTCATTGATGCACAAAGGGAACCCTTAACGGGCTAAGGGGCACCTAGGGCATCATGATGTGGTGAAAGGAGAATGAATTGGAATTTATTTATAATGTTAGTGGGGCTTTTGTAGTTTGGTTCAAGTCAGCTTGACCTGATGTGACATGACCCTTGGTGGAATATGAGACCACCATATATCACTATAAATAAAGATGAATTCAAGCTCTTTCTAACACACCACAAGTGCAATCTCATTAAGCGAAGAATCACAAGGGTCACATATCTCAAGGAAGTCGAGCTAGGAGGAAGAAAGAAGGATAAACTATCTCTCTTTTCTTATGTTCTGGAAGATTGAATTCAAGAAGACCTGTGTGAGTTATTATGGACATAAGTTCTGGTTATATTTGTGATAATTCTATGATTAGGCCACAATGATCTCTGTGTGTAAGAAGACGGCCAAGACCCCTATTTAGGGCTGGAAGAAGCGGATGAGTAAGGGCTTAGTCTCCTAAAAAAACATTGTAGAGATTGCAAGTTTGTGGAGGGCGTTATCATGTGGTTTTGGTGACTATGTGACAACATATTCAAGGTGGCCACATGCCTGAGGTAGCCATAGGTCTGAGCTACAGTTGAGTGGAGATCACAATCACAATATTGCCTAGAATTGTGGGACTAAAATGAGTTGAGGAAGAGGTAAGGTTGCTTTGTTTTATGTTGATGAAATTGCTATGGCGGTAGGTCTGTTCATAGGTGTTGAACAACAATAAATGTTTTCCCTAGTTCAATCTTCCTTAATGGTGTAAAGGGGTTGTGAGTGGGCTAGTTGAGCGCTTTAAGTTTTGTCTTAGTTGGAGCAACAAAGATACAAATTGAAGGGATAATTGTGTACCCCTAAGGTACTGGGTTTGTGAGGACTTGACCCACAAAAGTGGTTTGTGGGAAGTGTACCCAAGCAATGGGTTTTGTACCCAAAGTTGTGGGCATAAGACCAAGAGGAGAAAATGATATTTTATTCATTGATGCACAAAGGGAACCCTTAACGGGCTAAGGGGCACCTAGGGCATCATGATGTGGTGAAAGGAGAATGAATTGGAATTTATTTATAATGTTAGTGGGGCTTTTGTAGTTTGGTTCAAGTCAGCTTGACCTGATGTGACATGACCCTTGGTGGAATATGAGACCACCATATATCACTATAAATAAAGATGAATTCAAGCTCTTTCTAACACACCACAAGTGCAATCTCATTAAGCGAAGAATCACAAGGGTCACATATCTCAAGGAAGTCGAGCTAGGAGGAAGAAAGAAGGATAAACTATCTCTCTTTTCTTATGTTCTGGAAGATTGAATTCAAGAAGACCTGTGTGAGTTATTATGGACATAAGTTCTGGTTATATTTGTGATAATTCTATGAGTAGGCCACAATGATCTCTGTGTGTAAGAAGACGGCCAAGACCCCTGTTTAGGGCTGGAAGAAGCAGATGAGTAAGGGCTTAGTCTCCTAAAAAAACATTGTAGAGATTGCAAGTTTGTGGAGGGCGTTATCATGTGGTTTTGGTGACTACGTGACAACATATTCAAGGTGGCCACATGCCTGAGGTAGCCATAGGTCTGAGCTACAGTTGAGTGAAGATCATAATCACAATATTGCCTAGAATTGTGGGACTAAAATGAGTTGAGGAAGAGGTAAGGTTGCTTTGTTTTATGTTGATGAAATTGCTATGGCGGTAGGTCTGTTCATAGGTGTTGAACAACAATAAATGTTTTCCCTAGTTCAATCTTCCTTAATGGTGTAAAGGGGTTGTGAGTGGGCTAGTTGAGCGCTTTAAGTTTTGTCTTAGTTGGAGCAACAAAGATACAAATTGAAGGGATAATTGTGTGCCCTAAAGAACTAACATTTTGGAGGAGCAAAAGTTAGTTAAGAGGGTTGGTTGATGTGTGCCCTAGTTTAGTGATTTGGGGTTAGCAAATCAGTGATAAGAGGGCATAATTGTTGAACATCCCAAGAGCAGACTTCTTAGAGAAGCAAGAGGGTGGCTAGAGGGAGGTTTGAAGACCTAAGATAAATCATATTGGAGTAGCAAGAGTGATTGATAGAGGCAGTTTGAGCAGCTAAAGATGCAAGCATTCTAAAGTTGCAGAAGTACCTATGAGCAATAGAAGAGGTGGCAAAGGATCTGCCAGAAGTATTCAAGGTACCCGGGCTGAAAGGGTTGTGGAAGCTCTACATCAACAAGTATGTCATTTGTACTTTGTTCAAGGGTAGATTGGTGATCATACATTGTTGATCCCAAGCCCTAGTTGTTATTGTATTAGGGCTAATTGTAAGGGCCATGATCCCTAGTACAAGAGCCGTACGTTTGTTATAATAAAGTTTGTAATATAACAAGTTTTGGGTTGAAAAACTGTCTTATATACTATATTGATTCACTGATGTATATTTTTCGTTGTGCAAAGTGTTAGTGTTGTGGTATTTCAATGTGTTTTTTATCGTGTTCTTATACATAGACCTGCGTTGAAGTGTCGAGGAAAAATCAATAGGAGGAGATCATTGCACCACCATTTACTCTACGGGCTTGGCTGTAATTTTTTGTGAGTCATCCCCTATTTGAACAAGTGACTAGTTTGAGATATATTTGGCGTGGTAGAGTCCCTGTTGTTTAGAGCTCACTCTTTGTCTTCAATCTCTATTCTAGATTGCCGAATAACTATCTCCCACCTCAATGCCACATTAACAGGCGCGAGTTCAGAGGTGGGAAACATATTATCAAGATCAAGCCCAAAGGGGAACACTCACATGCATCATCATTTGGAGGACTTTGTTGGGCGATATGGGGACCTGATGCCATGCCCTATTCAAGAATAAATTTATCGAGATGAGGGAGAAGCATCCACATAAGATCCCCTCTCAAACATAGAGGTCTTGGTAAAATGAGTTGATTGGATCCCTAACACAAGGAACACCGTGGGTTATTTTAACTAGTACATGCAAATAATCAACCTTTATTTGCAAATGAAATTCTTATTGGAGCACACGCCGGTGAACCAACAAGAGCATTGGAAGGATGCCCTTCATTCATTAAAGTGTCTTCATTGCCATTTGAGAGGATTGGACTATAAATTAGACACAATAGAGCAACGCCTTGACATCCCCCCTATGGTAGGAATTAGTGATGAAGGCTCAAAGGAGCATGTGCATATTACAATATTGGATTTAGATCCATCAACACAACTATCTTATGTCTTCTTGCTGCGTGTCTTATGATACTAGCATGTCTAGGCAATGTCATCTCATGACAAAACTCCAGTTATATATTGAATTTTGTTTGTTGTTTTTAGTCATCATTGTCCTCTCTATGGATAGTTTTTTTTTAGGTTATGGTTAGGTCTCCCCAGTGAGAGACTGACAAGACAAATCATCTTCTTGATGTAATCTCAAGTTTCTATAGGCAATACAATTCACATTACAAAAAAATGGGCGTTGTCTAACTATTCTACATTTTGGAGTTTTGGCTAGAATCGATGATTTTGTTTTTTGTTAGATCATGTTTTTGTTGTGGTTTAAAATCTATCTTTGAATGTATAAATGGACTCACCACCGTGAAAAATCTCTATATCAACTAAATTTTGTAGGGTTCACAGGTTAAACTTTTGATTCCAACAAATTCCCATTGAATTTTTGAGAAAATTAACCACAATATATGATTAAAAGCCTCCAAAATGTAGAACAATTAGACTATGACAAAAAATGTTTCAAGTTTTTTTATTATCAATTTTTAAGTATATTTTTCGGTAAATTTTACTTAAAATCTAACAACAAAAAAAGTATTAGAATCCCAAATTTAAGCTTTAAAAAGATTAATTCTACTTATACATTCAACCATAGAATTTAAGTAACTAAAAATTACAATTTCATCGATAATTACAAAAGATAAGAACATATAACAATTAGACTACTTTATTTAATAAATATGATATACTTTTTGGAATGAACTGATAAGTAAATAAACTTATTTTTTAATTATTTATTTCTTTCTTTTTCTCTCTCTTTTTTTTTTTTTCCCTTTAGTTTTCTCAAGCAAAGTTCTATCTCACTTTTTTTTTCAAAATTTTGATAATTTAAATAATCTTTAAAAAAACCAAAACCCTTAAAGATAAAGTTTCAAGGTGAAAGTCTTTATCAATAAATTGGAATTATAAATTCCAACAAAATTCCTCACTAAAACAATTTTTTTACATAAAAATTAAATTTATCCACTAATTAACTTATTCTATATTTATTATTATTATATTTAATTACTGCCATTAAATCTAGAAAATTGAATAAAAATTAACCTCAAAAGATTTTACTTAAATAAATATCATAAACATTATTTATATAAATAAAAAACAAACTCCCACTCATTTAACATTATATCATAATCCAATGAATAACATAATATCTAAAATATACACATATATCTCAATAATATAATAAAAAAATTATAATATATAAATAAATTTAAATCTCACATAATAAATAATAAAAAGATTATAACTATATAAATTAAACTAGTTAAAATCCATTAGATAATCCAAACAAACAACTCCCAACTACATTTTTTTCATTTTCCACATTTCCATTTCACTGTTAAGCCCTTGAAAAAGAAATACATAACACTTACTATAAAATAATTAAAAGAAGCCTTGTACTTTGAGATCCTTTGAAAACCTCTGAAAACAACGCATAACAGCTTGTCATCCAGTAAATAAAAGTAGCTGTATAGTGATCTGGTGAATGACCAACTCCACCATAACAATACAGTTCATACCGTTCTAAAATGCACAGAATTCGTTATTTCCAACTTAGTGAGAAATAATTAAAACAACCTTCAAGGACAAACAAACTAAGACACATCACATGAAATAACTGGAACAAATAAATTCGTGCGAACGATAGACTAGTTCACATCGCGATCCTCCCCGGAACGAATCTCTTCGGAACGCCAATGTCATTGGCTTTCCCAGAACACGTCCAAATACTCTAAAAATACTCATAACCATCAATAACCAATAAGCCGGGCTTACTGGATAAGAAACTATGATGTTTTGAAGTCACAAGATCCCCTTCAAACCCAAGGTATCTTCGTCTTCCCTTTTCCCTTTCCCCTCTGCTCGAGGGCTCTGTGTCTTTTGCAACACCTGTGAGAAAACACATAGGAAACATCACTGCAGTAACTAACAAGAAAGGGGGAACACCCACAATAGATAAGACGGGTTCCCTCTGCTGTGTGGCCGCAAGGCCACATGAATCATCCAATAGGCGAGTAGGTGGGAGTGGGGAATGGTCTTTGGATCCGAATGACTCCCATTGGCGGACCAGCTTCTCCCCACCCCTCTCCAGAAGGTGGGATTTCAGTTTCCATCCAGATGGAGGAGGGATGCCACGTGGGCATGGATCCTCGTATTCTTCGTCTTCCAACAGCAGCAGCAACAGCAAAGGAAGCAGAAGAAGCAGAAGCAGGATGACCAGTGCATTCCACCAATATTCAGTCTCTGATGGAATTGTTTCATATTTTAGCAGCCCTTCTGACAGTTTCCATGCGCAATACTGGAGCCCCATGCCCCATGGAGACTCTGTTTCTATTACTGCAATGCCAGGTATTACTCGGTTTGAGGTTATCTGCTTGTATGTCATTGGGGTTGAATATTATTTTTGTATAGTATGTGTGGCTGTTTGGGGCAAAGCCTGGGTTTGACGGACACGATCACATTGCAAATTGCTTTCATTCGAATACATATACACGTATCGAATAACTGAGTTTTTAATGATCTTAAAAACCCGATAGTTTTGATCAAAATCCCTAATATAAGATAAGAGGTCCCATGGATGAGGCAGGCTCAAAGGATGTTACGCACACGTGTATTATTTTATGTCGTCTTTTTATGATCTCTGGGTGTGGGGGCAAACCTGAGTTTTGTTTGAATTTTACTAAATTTGACACCAATTTTGTTGGGTCGGTTCTGGTTTTGCGCTTCTGCAATCACATTTTGTTCATAAGTCTCTATTTCTTTTCTCTTTCTATATTGGGAACAATTCTGCCCTTTTTGTAAAATTGGGCTAATTTTGCTACAAACATATCGTTAGGTATTCTGGAGTAGTTTCAGCGATCGCTAATCTAATCACACAAGTGAGATGCCATACTGGTATCTATAAACAATCATGCCCTTTTGGTAAATTTGGGCTAATTTTGCTACAAACATATCGTTAGGTATTCTGGAGTAGTTTCAGCGATCGCTAATCTAATCACACAAGTGAGATGCCATACTGGTATTTATAAACAATCCTGCCCTTTTTATAAATTTGGGCTAATTTTGCTACAAACATATCGTTAGGTATTCTGGAGTAGTTTCAGCGATCGCTAATCTAATCACACAAGTGAGATGCCATACTGGTATTTATGTTTATTGATGGGTGTTTTTGTTCACACAATAATAATAATGGCAAAGCCACAGCCTAGCTAGACACTAAATTGATGTATGAACAAAACTTTTATTTCTTTTCTTACATTAGGAATAACTCTGATCTTTTTGTAAAATAATAATAATATTTTGATCTAAGATCACAGCATAGCCATACAACAAATTGAAGTATTAAACACTTTTGTTCATGGGACAATAATGTTAAGGTCACAACTTAGTCAGAAACCGAATTGATACACCAAAAATTGATGTATGAGACACTTTTGTGTGTGGGACAAAGGGCCATCTGTGCAACAAGCCTTTATTTCCTTTTCCTTCATATATTGAGAATAAATCTGCCCTTTTTGTAAATTTGTTCTAGTTTTGTCACAATCACATTGTTAGGTATTTTGGGGTAGTTTCAGTGATCACTAATCCAATTACACAACTGACATGCCATACTGTTATTTATAGGTGTTCTTGTATATATACACGCATACATAATGATTATTATTATTATCATCTAATTAAAAGGTCAGAAAACCTTTATTTTTTTTTCTTTTCTTACATTGGGAATAACTCTGATCTTTTTGTAAAATAATAATAATACTTAATCTAAGATCACAGCAATAGCCATACAACAAATTTGAAGTATTAGACCATTTTGTTTATAGGACAATAATGTTAAGGTCACAGCTTACCCAGACACCACACCAAATTGGTGTATAAAACACTTTTGTTTGTGGGACAAGTGGCTATCTGGGCAGCAAACCTTTATTTCTTTTCCTTTCATATGTTGAGATTTAAGAACAAATCTGCCCGTTTTGCAAAATTGGTCTAGTTTTGTCACAATCATGTTGTTAGGTATTTTGGGGTAGTTTCAGTGATCACTAATCCAATTACACAAGTGAAATGCCGTACTTTTATTTATAGGTGTCCCTTTATATATAGACACATACATAATGAATCAATGATTTTTTTAGGGTGGTTCACGGACAATGAGAGGCTACTACATCCATGGGAAAATTCAGGTAGATCAATTCGAAGGGATCTAATCGTCGACCAAATTAGCAAGGCCTAGTCCCAAAGGCATCGAGGAGATTTGACCCATGACCTCCTGATTGGCGAAGTACTTAGCAACAAGACTCGACCAACTGAGTTATCCCTTGGGACCCATAATAAATCAATGATTATTATTATTATCATCTAACTTTAACGTCAGAGATTAGCCATACACTAAATTGATTTATGAGATTTCTTTGTTAGTGAGAGAAAAGGTACCTCCATGCAACACTTTGACACACATATTTATTTGGTGGTAAACCTTTACTTTGACGAAATTGAACTAAATTATCAATAATATTGGATCATTCGTGTTTTATATTGGTTAGCCCAACCAGGTTCTTTACATTGCATACTATTTATTGGCAAAACTGTATTTAATTTTATTTTCTATAACTTGTAGGTGCTGGGAACAGATCTCCATTGTTGTAGCTAGTTTTTATCATCACTATATTGCCAGTTATTTTGGGTCGTTTTATTTATTGCCAATTCAATCATATTAGTGACATGGCATCCTGTTATTTTTGGTTGTTGAGGGTAAACTTGTGTTTTATACCGTTTGTTTTTCTATGATTTTATTACTGTTGGAGATAAAGCATTATGCTTATATTCGACTAATTTTCACAAAATCTAAATTGTCAAATATTTTCGAACGGGTTTAGGTAATGCTAATTTATTCACACCAGTGGCATTGCATATATATTCGTGGGTTTTGAAGATGGGCCTGGATATCATATTTTTCTGTTATCTATCATTTGAAAATGTCAGAAGCAAATTCAGTATTTTGTGAATTTGAAATAATTTTAATTTTTATCTTACTGGCATTATCGATTATTTTGTTTAGTTTTGGACACAAGTGGTAGAATTACATTGGTAATATTATATACTGCTGTTCGTAGGTGTTAAACTTAAAACCAATCCCCTCTGTGTGTGTTGATGATTTTTTCAAAAGAAAATGAATGATCTCTTCAGTACTGAGAATAAAGTACATCAAATAGTCATTATAGCTTTTCTATGCCAATAGGAAACATCTTCAGAAGCTAGCGACCCTAAGATAAACAACAAGAATCAACATTCAGATATGAAATATGTTTCAGTACATAAACAAAGGCATGAAAGCGATCTAAGCAACAGCAAGAAGCAACATTCGGATCTGAAATATGTTTCAACTTTCAGCACATAAACAAAGACATGAAAGGAGACATATCCTGGCAAAGCATCCAACCCCTGCAGCCCTAGAGATAGTAATTGTCTGAGATGGGAGGATCTCCTCATCCCCATCCAATCAAGATCCAGTGGAAGATAACCCGGATATGTGCTACAAGCCTGCTTTGATAACCAGTCCACCTCCTGATTTTGTTCCCTGTGTATGCCGTGAAAATGATGGCTGGAAACCTAGATTTGTGGGTTTCAGCATGCTGCAAACTTCTATGTAGATCGATACTTATTTGCCTCCTAGATCCCTTCAACCCCTCCACACTAATTGTGAGTCGCCATAGATGGTTAAATGATTTAGTCTCTTTTCTAGTGCAATGGTTCCTAAAATTGATATTGCTTTTATCTCTGCACAGTTATTAGTTTCACTGCCGAGGTCACATTTGATCTGATCTGGTGAGAAGAAATGAACAGAATACCTCCTCCATTAATGTTTGGACCCTAGGGATTGCGTGGCTGCTCCATCAAAAAAACGGTAAACCCATATGGTTCTATAGTGATTATCTCAGTTCAGGATCCTTTACCTCACCTTTTTCTTCATGCCAGGTTTTTCATAGTTTGCATATAGTAATATTTTTCATTGAAAATAGCAATAAATAATCACATTAAGTTTGCATATACTTTACTTTAATCTTGCAAAATGTCTGCCCATAAAAAGGGGAATGACATTTCTCCCTTACCACCTGGTCTTCTACAAGGCCTCGAGTGTCCATTCAACCCAATCTCCTTCCCATCTCCCTTTCCTGCTTGTCAATCCTTTAACAGCATTCCATGGTAACGTTACAGTGCATAAAGATGCGGG
This sequence comes from Pinus taeda, assembly GCA_000404065.3. Taxonomy (NCBI): domain Eukaryota; kingdom Viridiplantae; phylum Streptophyta; class Pinopsida; order Pinales; family Pinaceae; genus Pinus; species Pinus taeda. Next base: position 25,700 of record APFE031548435.1, read on the forward strand.
ATATGGTTTCAGAGTTTTCTTTGGATAGTGAAGATCTTCTGTCCTTGCTAGCTCCTCTTTGGAGTGTCCCAAGTCAGATGTTGTATTTTAGTACCAGCCACAGGAGTATTCAAGTTTTAAGGGGTGTTTGCAACTTCCAGGTGAGGTGCCCGCCACAAATCTCTCTTTGTTCCAATGAAGGGAATGCTGCCAAATACTCCTTTTTTAAACCTTGTGTTTTCCTTCACACACACGCGTATAGATATATAAGCTTCTCTTGACTAGTCGATGAATAACAATAACATATCTTTTATGCAAAAAATGGCGGGTTGCACATGCAGCCACCATGAATACACAACGACGTAGCAAAGTAGCATAAGCAAAAGCTTAGAGAAACATCCGACGGAGGGTCATCACAATCAGTTGATGGCCACTGGGCCCCAACCAGTAGCAGGTGGCTCATCCTTGACCATGATTGGCTTCCAGCTGTCATTGACTTGCTCAGGAGGCTTGGTTACATAGGCAATGACCAAAGCTAATATTGGAAGCTTGTCATTTTGTGTTGGAGGAGGAGGCTAACAATGTTTGAATTCTTGCCTTTCACAGGCATGTGCACTGACCCTCTGGCGAGGCTTTACCATCACCATGCTGTAAGTGTTCTAACTGGTTGGTGAAGTGCCAGGTGGTTCTTTGCTTATGTTGTAGGGATCCTCACCCTAGAACTAAAGGCAATTACTTCGGATGGGTCATCTCCATATACCTGTACCGTAATCTGCATGGACAAGCTCACACAAATCAAAAGCTGTCATACCATGTGAAAGATTGGGGAGGTTCTTTCTTATTAGGAGAACTTCATTGTGTTTCTTCCACAAAAAGTAAAGAACTTCAACACAAACAAGTCTCTAAGCATATTGAAACTCTAAGGCCCAAGGAAGGCAATCTCCTAACTGGGAAGCCTTGCCAGAAATGTAAGCTGAGAGGGTATTGGCCACACAGGGAGTCTGCTCAGGGCCATGCAGACTTGGCTAAAAGACAAAATGAAAAAAAGTCGTTTTAAGGTTTCAACTTGCCCATGGTGGGGACAACGTATATTTTGAACTCAAGAGTCCCAGGTAAGGGAGTCTTCTGTCTACAGACAAATCCACCTTCGACAAATGACCAAATGAACAAAGTTTTCTTGGGTTCTAATTCTGGCTTCCGCATGCATCACAGGATCACAGTGGGAAGAGTCAAGTCTTATTCTTGGATTTGAGGTGCTAGATATTACTGAGATGGCCATCAAGAATTGGTCTGGTGCAAAGCCTGTTGTAGGCTGTAGTTGTTGAACATGTTATCACTCAGGTTGTCCCTAAGCTCCTGAAGGGATACGGCTGAGGTAACCACAAACCAATTTTTGGGTTGCAGGTTCTAGCCCACCTGCAATCAGAGAGGGTTCTCTCTTAATGATTTAGCTTTGTTGATGATGATTTTAGGCTAGCTATTGGGTTCAGGGGTTTGATTTTTTGTTTGGATGGAGTTTGAATGGCAGGAAATTGCATTTGAGCAGAGAGGCAAGGAACATGGTGATAAGTTCAAACCATTGGGCATGGAGTCATGGATTAAGGCTTGCTGTTGCGTTTTCTTGGTCACAAGAGGATTATGGAGCGGGATAGCTACACATGAAACAATACCAATTTGCTGAAAAGATGGGATGAAAGTCAGAGATGAAAGGCAATTAAGAATCTTTCATTAACTAACAGGGAGAAGAGGTGGATGAATGGTTATCTAGGAGCAGTTAAGAATTCCTAAACTAACATTCATATGTGAAAGAAACAGTGTAAACATGATCATTTAAGTATGCATATTCATAACCACTTCTGATGAAAACATGAAGAATTTGCAGAAATTGAGCCTAGGGTGTAGCCAAGCAAATCCTAAACTATTCTTCTTTTCTGCAATTTTAGATGGTGGATTGATGATAACACAAACATGAAAAACTAAACAGAGTTAAGGAAACACTTATTGAACCATGTAGAAGCACAGGAATTCCATAGTCACTCCTCGGCCAATCAAACACAACAGACAGTTTTAGAATCCATGCATTTCAGCAGTGTTTGATTATAGAATTTATCACATTTACAGTGCGAGTCTCTGCTCAAGCAAAAATATCAAACCAACAAAGACCAACCAACCCCTCTTACATGTTTCGGGGTGGTATATATAAGCAAAATATCTAAAGCTATTTATTACAACCGACCTAAACAGGTCTGCAGGAAGAAAAATTTATGAACCTAACTTATGCTGGAATTAAATGTAACTAAATCTGCTTTGGGCTGCGCCAGTGGCAGCAGGATCAAAAAATGAGTTAATGTGGTGTCCTCTGTGGCTTGGTGCAGTGGTTCTGTCATAACTGTGCCTTGAGTTCTGGTCCACTGATCTCCTGTGAGCTTTAATGTGCAGTCATTGGTGCTGGTGAGCTTTGAATGGTTCCTTAACTGCCTCTTGACTTTCAAGACTTTCTTTTAATGCTTCATTTGCCTCGAGACCTGAGAAAATCTCCTCTGATACACTTTGCCGCTACACTGATACTCTTTGACATGGTTTTTATCTTTACAATCTGCTCTGATACTCTTTAACCTCTGAACCTGGTCTCTCTCTGTCTTCAGATACGTTTAAATTAGCAAAATCGGGCTTTTTCTGCCATTTTCGGTGCAAAAAGGGCTGAGGAATCAAAAGATTCCCTAAAGATTCTCCAATATGGCCCATTTTCCGTAGCGCATCGAAAACTGCCTCTGTTTTTCATTTCGGAGCTCGAAGCTTGATTTTTGCGCTTGTGCGTTTTTCTGTTTTTTTGGCTGCTGACATCAGCAGTACGATGGATGACGTCAGCAGTGGGGTCCTCTGGTACAGATGTGATGTCAGCATGCTGACGTTAGCAGGGTGACGTGGCAGTACGGCGGGGTGATGACGTGGCGGGACACGGTGGCAGGTGATGTGGGCTAGGAGCAGGCAGGAAGGGGTGAGGTGGAGGTGATGTGGCAAGGTGACGCGGCGCTCCTGTCATGCGAGGGGAAGGGCGGTTTTGGAGTTCATCGGATCGCCTTTGGTACGGAGGTGGTTTCTGTCAGGGGCGGCCCGATGCAATGGGATGTCGCCAGCTGTCCCGGTGTACGTCGGTAAAACCATCGGACATCGGGTGCTAACGTACCCATACAAGAGGGCGCCCGATATGGCTAATAGCCGTCAGATCTGGGGGAGGCGATCCGACGGTGGACGGGAGGAGAAGGTACGCGAGGTTTAGTGAAACAGCGCGCGCGTTATATTTTAATTTTTGCGGCCGCGGGTGGGTTTAGAACTTTAGGTTAAGGGTTAATTGCTTCGGCGCTTGGTTATTTATTAATCAAACATTAATAAATTCCAAAAATACAATGCGCGGGGGGGCGGTTAATGCATTTGGAAGGGGTTTTTTGTGTTTTGGAAGGAGTCCAAACACCTTGGGGGGAAAAAATTATGCGGAGATCAGGGCTCTTACTAAGGTCCAGGTGACCTAGTAACTCCCAAGGAGATGTTTATGGTTATGTTTCAACCAGGGAGAGGGGATATTTACATAGGGGAATTATTACCATAGTTTTAATGGGGGAAGGGAAATAGATAGGGAGTTAAATAATAATGTCAGTAGTTAATATGACAATGAAAAGAAGAGCGCTAAGTCTGAGAGATCTTAGGGTTTAAAAGGGGGGACAGAACTTTGTAGAGAAAATATGGAGCCTCCTTGAGTAAAGCAGATCTTTACCACGGCGAATGACATGGAAAATGATAAAACTAAGAGATATAAAGCAGATCTTGACCTCTTTAGGGAAAGTTAGTAAATGATTTAGGGAATCAGAAGAAGGAGAAGTTAGTCATGCCTCGCTTGAAGTCCTTCAAATGGGAACTGCCTGCTGACTGTGATCTGGATATATATAACACTTGAAAATGTGGAGCTGATCACAAATCAACATTCTGCAACCTCAAAATTACCTACCCAGCCTACTTACCTAACATTTTTTCTTCTTTTTGGTTTGGGTGCACTTGGACTTGCAGACCCAGCTTTTCAACTTTTCTTTTTCTGTTTTCCTATCTATATCTACACTTATTTCTTCCAAGGGCCTAGATTAAGCAGTTGGGCTCCTTTGATTCTCTACCTATCTAAGAATTTGCCAAGGTTAAGCTGTTTGGATAGATTATTCATTCTCTATATTCTAAAACAGGAAATTGAAACCTGGGGAGACCAAGATTAAGCTGTTTGGACCTCCCTTTAGCTGAAAATTCTACAAAAATGGAATAACTCTTCAAAAATTGGAATGCAGAAGTTTGAACTTTGACCAGCACACTTTCTTGGCCTCTTTCTTTGGTGACTGTTAGCAAATATGGAGCATTGCAGCATGCAAAGTATGACATATTTGGCTTGTAAAAATGTCAATCATGAAATATGAGTAACCTGCTGCAGCAGGAGGCTAACAGTGGCTCCACTTGGGGATGGCTTCTCTTTGTGAAAAGCCAAGAACAACAGGTTAGACTGCCTTGATCTTCTGTGGTTGCTGTGCTTTGAAAATTCTTAGTGCTGACTGTTAGATTAATTTGAAATTTTGGACTGAGAACAACACTTCTCCTCAAGTGATTTGCTGGTAAACTGTGAAGCACCGCCTGCTTTCTTCTGCGTGCTTTAGCATCTGGAATGTTGCAAAAATAAAATAAAGTGCTGATATATACAAATATTTATGTACAGAAAATAACACCGCCTGTTCTTTCTCAATCAAAAGGGATCAGGTAATATTTTAGCATTCGGCCATTAACAGGACCTTCTTCATCCGTGCTGCCATCTAGAGATTTGAGGAAATATGTGTTATTGCCTTGCACAACACTGATAATGTATGGCCCTTTCCACAGAAAATCAAATTTTGAATGTTTGCCCTTGTCCTTTCTTCGTGAATCCAACCTTAGAACTTTGCTGCCAACCCAGAAATCCTCTGCTTTAGCTTTCTTATCAAACATCTTTTTGAGTTTCTCTTGCAATATCTGAGCTTTGTCATACACTTGCTCTCTGGTTTGCTGAAGATGAATGGTTTGATTAACTCTTCTCTGCATGTCATTTCGTTCAGCCTGAATCTCCTGCAACAGTTTGATAGTAGGAATGCCCAAAGATGAAGGAAAGTTGGCCTCCATGCCATATACTAGCTCATAAGGACTCATCCCAATGGATTTCTTGGTTGAAAGCCTCTCTTGCCCATAGAGCATTTGTGAGCTTCCTATGCCAGTTCTTTTTGTTTTCCTTTAGCAGTTTCTTTATGATGTTGATGAGGCTTTTGTTGGATGATTCGGCCAGGCCATTACCTTGAGGGTAGTAAGCTGTGGAGTGGCCCAAGGTAATGTGGAATTTATGGCAGAAATTGATGATCATTTTGGATTTGAAGGCAGCAACGTTGTCAGTGATGATTTTCTCAGGGCAGCCAAATCTGGAAAGGATATTGCTCTTAAGGAATTGGATAATGGTGGAGTCATTGGCTTGTCTACATGGGATGGCTTCAATCCACTTAGTGAAATAATCGGTGGCTGTTAAAATCCACTTGTGCTGGCCTGAGGAAGAGGGATGAATTTCTCCAATGAAGTCGAGAACCATTATTGAAAAAGCTTTTCCGATTGAAATGGGCTTGAGGGGCAAAGGCAGTAATTTTCTTTTCCCTTCAAAGATTTGGCATTTGTGACATGAAACAACAAATTTCTTGACATCTGCAAAAAGAGAGGGCCAATAATAACCAGCTCTTAAAATCTTGTCAGCAGTGGACTTCCAATATAAGTGTCCTCCATAGTCCCCTGCATGGAATTCTTCCGTGATGTTGTTAGTTTCATTCATAATCAAACAATTAAGCAATATTCCTTCATGATTTTTCCAAAACAAAGCACCATTTATGACACAAAACTTTGATGATTTCATCCTTAAAAATCTTTTCTTGGTTCTGGACAATCTTGGGGGAGCACACAGGTTTAACAATACAAAGCAAATATCAGGATACCATGGGGATTGCAAAAAGGTTTCACTGATCTGTGGAGTCGCCAGCTCCGGTTCATTGTCCAGTTGATTAATGTGTAGGGCTTGGAAATTTGTTTCGGACATTAGTTTGGCTAAACCTTGTCCTTTTATCAGCTTGGTAGGTTTTATTTCAATGTCGTATTCGAGAATGCTAGCAATCCACTTGCCTCTTTTGCTTTCTAGTCCCTCTTGAGTTAATATATCTTTCACCACGGAGTTTGGGACATAGGCAATCACATGGGAATATAAGATGTAAACTCTGAAGTCTTTGATGGCCTTAACCAGGGCATAAGCCTGTTTTTCCATAATATGATATTTCAATGGTGCATCTCTTAAAGCTCGGCTGAAGAAAGCAATTGGCTTTTCGTTACCTTGATCATCTTTCTGCAAAAGGACAACAGCTATGATGTGCTTGGATGCAAAAGAAAAAATGATAAAATCTTTGTCAAACTGCGGACTGGTGAGGACAGGCGTTTGAGTCAAGGCAGTTTTAATACTCTCAAAAGCTTGCTTGGTTTCAAGAGACCATTTTACCTTGGCATCCTTTTTTAACATATTGCTCAATAGCCTTATTAGCTCAGCTAAGTTTGGGATAAATCTTCTTAGGAAATTGATCTTTCCAAGGAATGCTTGCAACTCTTTTATATTTCTTGGATATGGGATTTGGAGGATAGCTTGAATTCTCTCAGGGTCAATTCTAATCCCATCTTTTGATATGATATGGCCTAGAAGCTTGCCTTCCTCAAGGGCAAATAGGGACTTCTTGGGATTCAAGGAAATGCCATATTTCCTGCATGTCATGAAAATTTTCCTTAAGTGCTTATGGTGCTCTTGGTCAGATTTGGAGAATGGGGTTAGATCATCAAGGTAAAAAACAAGGAAATCATGTATCTCCTTGGCAAATGCAATATCCATTGCACTTTGAAAGGTAGCACCAGCGTTTTTCAGCCCGAAAGGCATTTTAACGTACTTAAATGTTCCCCACGATGTGCTAAAGGCTGTCTTGTCTTGGTCGTCCGGGTGAACAAGTAGCTGATTAAATCCTGAAAATCCATCTAGTAAAGAAATTCTAGAGGAAACCACTACTCTTTGTAAGATATGGTCCATTTTGGGCAAAGGGTAGTGGTCTTTTAGAGAGACCTGGTTTAAATTTCTCAAGTCTACACACAGTCTTATCTCTCCTGTTTTTTTTCTTGTGGGAACTAAATTGGATACCCATTCAGAGAATCTGATGGGTGCAATTATACCTGCTTCAAACATTCTCTTTATTTCTTTTTCAATGAGGGGAAGAAGCATGGGGTTGATTCTTCTAAGTTTCTGTTTGAATGGTTTTTGATTTGGTTTTAAGGGAATGGTATGTTGGATCATTGAGGTGTCATAGGACTTCAAGTCCTCATAACTCCAAGCAAATACATCTTGGAACTCTTTGAACAAATCCACATATTTTGGTTTTTTATCAGGGGGCAGATTTATGGACAACTTAATCATTTTGGGCTGTTCTGCTGTCCCTATGTTGTGTTCTTCTATAGCAGCATTTAAAGGCTCCATTTTTGGCTTTTTGGGCACATCATTGTCATCAAACATATCTTCTAATGGAGTAAGGCCAACAGGCAGAAAATTATTCTTTAGATCAATAAACTCATCCTCTGCTTTGGCTGTTTCCTCTAAGCACATTTGTTTCAGCTGTTCTATGTTTGCATTATCGAAAACAGTTGGGTTAAGGATTCGTTTAGCGGTTGCAGCTGTTACAGCTTGCTGATTTTCTTCTGTTAGCTGTTGGGAATCGTTCATGGCATCCATGTCAATGTTTGTGTTCGAAAATTCGCCCTCAAGAGTGAGGAAATTGTTAATCTGGGCATCATTTTGAAACACTTGCCAATCCTTAATCTTTAACGTTGTTGGGGACCGAGGGCCTATGTTTTATCTCAGCAGTGAAATGGTGATTTGGTTCAAAGGGAAGCTTGCATGTGCTAGCAAAAGTTGCTAGACTGTGAGCATGAATGTTATGGTCTCTTGAAATTTTGGCAAGCTTGGACTCATTGAAAGAATTGAGTATTTCTATGGCAGCAGTCCTGTAGGCTCTCATTCTACTGTCATTAGTAACAAAGTTACCTTTCATTTGTTGTATAATCAAATCGGAGTCACCTAGAATGGACACTTTTGTAGCTCCTAGGACTTTGAGCAATTTTAGGCCTAAGAGGAGAGCTTCATACTCTGCCATGTTATTTGTACATCTGAAATTTAGTCTATAGGCATGCCCTTCTGCGCGATTGTCATGTGTATTGTAAATCCATACTCCTGCCCCTGCTCCTAACTTATTGACATAACCATCAAACTCTAAACACCATGTGATTTCTCGTTTGTGGTTTGTATTAAGAGTTTCAGTTATTTGAGGATTGGGCAGATTTACAATTTCTGTTTCGGGAGGTTCTTCTTGTTTACTGGTTGTCTTGACTGTTGTGACAATTTCGTGGGCATTGGCAACTGAATCCTCATTGATGCATGTTTGTTGCTTTAAGGTTAAAGGCTTATCATCAGTTGGAGGATTGGTGTCATCATTAAATAAAATAAAAGAATCCATATCAGAATGGATTGAGTAAATTGGAAAATTTTGGGGCTTTTCCTCACTGCTTACCACATAATTGATCAGTGTTTCTCTATACAGTCTCTTTGGTTGCCCAAAGACAGATATAGTGGCATAAGAGAGGTCAAGTTGAAGGGATCCTTGCAGTTTTGCTCCCCATGATCTTGATAGGAGCATGCCATATTTGTTGGAATGTCAGCCACTACTACGTCCATCAGGATTGTCTTGTTGGGAAATTGGACTAGAGACACACAAAGGTCTTTGATTAAGCCTAAACACTTGACTTGACTTGAGTCAAAGGAATATAGATCTTTATAGGGTCTTGTGATATCAAGGTTCAACTTTTCCATTACGGCTTTGGGCATAAGGTTATGTGAGGCACCTGAGTCAAACATAACATTATGCAGGATTTTGTCATGTATGTGTAGACTGACATAAAAGGGTGGAACAGGTCCATATGTTGATTTTCCGTTAACTTCTGGACCAAACAACAGCTCAGGGGTATCGTCTAAAACATTTACATCATCCCTGACCTCTAGTAGTTGAAGTGACCTTTGAATTTGTTGCCTATATACATCATGTTTGTCAAGTTCTGAGAGGGGAATGGATATCTTGAGTTTTCCAATTTCTACTTCTAAGTTGAATGGTTTCTCCAATGGATTCTTAGCATTGATAGTAGCAGATTTCTCTTTTTCAAGCATATTCTCTATGTTTTCTTTTTGAATTTCAGCGTTATGATGAATGACAGTTGGTGATATCTCTGTTTTGGGAAGATTTTTTGGAGTGCCGTTCAGATTTCCTTTGGAGGGAGAGGAAGGTAGAGGCTGATCAATAGGAGGCTACATGTTTGTTATATCCTCTACAATTACCTGATGCGAGTTTGTGACAGCAATATCAGTTGGTTCTGTTATAACAACATTGTCTTTAATTTTGTTGGGTTGTTTGCTATCCTTTGTTCTGCTAGATGCAGGGAAATCAATGGTCCTTTTTCTTAACTTATATTGTTTGTGCACTTCATACACAGTAGAATCATAACCTTGTTTGAAATCAAAAGACTCTCTCGACTTGGTTTGAAATTGTTTTACATTAGGGTAGTTTCGGTCCTCTTGAGTGAGAAAGATTTTTTATTCATTTTTCGAATCTATCAGGTTCATGTGAGTCTCATCTGTGGGCTCACTGGATGTGGATGCCTCTACATAGTTTTCTTGGAAAGGAGGCCTAATGTCATGGTCAGGAGTAGCCCTTCCAGCGTTTGTGGTCTGATTTTTCCTGAAGTTCGGGTTCCTTACGGTGTTGGACTGTTGTCCTTCCCATGATGATTTTCTCTCAACGCTCTCTACTCTATCTCCTAGCCTATGCATGTCACTGATGATAGCATCTAGTTTTTGGTCTAAGGCTGAGGGTTCTTCCTTGAAAGTGGTTCTTCTCTCGGTTCTGGCTCTGTTTCTTTTGGCAATTAGGTTTGCCTCCACGCTAACAGCAACATCTTGCATCTCTACAAGGCTTTGAGGGGCTCTTTCCCTTAACTGATACGCCATTTCAGCATCAAAACCATCAGGGAATTTGTACAAAGCAAGATCAGGTGGAGGTCTCAAATTTTGTGGTATTGCATTGTAAACGTTATTAAACCTTGCACAGTAATCCAAAACCGTTTCCTGAGGTCCTCTTTTGATAGTATCATACTCAGATAATATGTGCAAGGGGTCTTTCGTTTTCTTCCATCTGTTAATAAATGTCTGGTATAAGGCTTCTGGATTTAAAATGGAATTGGGTGTAAGTGCCCTAAACCAGGTTCTGACATC
>APFE031548439.1:3636-21249 GCA_000404065.3 Pinus taeda
TTTTGAAGTTTGACATGAAGAGCAGAGGTATGAGGCTTGACAAGGAGGATAATATGACTATTGATGGAGCCATATTAACTGCAGATAGTCATGGTGACAAATTTCAGTGTAACAGGAGGGTACACACAGGGTCAGTATGTCACAATGGTCGCGCCCGCGCATAGGGGGCTGCACTGCCATGCAGGTAGGCTGGGAGGTGACCATTCGTGTCACTGTTCATGGAAAGATGTCCAATTTAAGGAAAAGAGGAGTGGGCGGTGGGAAATTAATACATGAAGGCAGAACTAGATTTGTGATGATCTGCTGCCATTCTAGCATTAATGGGCCAAAGGTGAGGGGAACGATCGAATTTGAATTCAAAAAGGCCTATAAATCACAGGTGGCTATCCACTAAACAACCATTGGCATTATGAAAATTCAGTTGTTGCGCTATCAAGTGGGTATGGACCTTACGAAATTGGAGGCTTTAAGAGCAAGTTCAGTGTTTGAGACATTACCGAAGGAGACGTAAGACCTCCTGAATAGAATGATGTCCACAACCGAGGAAGCCACACAGAGCCCTACACCGCAAGTGGGGGATGCACTAGAAATTCCAAAATCGCCCTGGATGCTTAGGCGCAAGAAGAGTCCATAGGTAGCGAGACCAATCCACATGTCCCCGCTAAATCGGCGGTTTGGTAAACTTTCTATGGAAGACAACGACAATACTATTAATCTTAAGATAGATGATGAGGGAGAGGACCTCTAGGCTTTCATAGAGGAGATAGAGGTGGATGAAGAAATGGAAGAAGACATCCAGCTAGTGCACACTGCAGCAAAATTGCCCAAGTATATCCCTTCGCAGAAAGGGAAAGCAAAAGTACCTAAGGATTTGGATGCCGCTAAGAGCGCACTCCAATCCCCACTCCTTCTAGATGGAATTATGTTTGAAGGTTCGGTTTTGGGCCACGTGCCCACGATGAAATTTGAAGATTGGGACCTCGAGGACAGCGAAATGTTCCCACATTTGGAGACTAGAAAACACATGAAACATAGCAAGGAGGGGTTCATTACAATGCTAGAACCACAGAAATGGTTGCACAGTGTGGAGAAGGTCGGGCTACTCCACCTACTGTGGATTCTGCATTTTCATCGAGCACTGATTAGAATCTTTTTCGTTAGGCAGCTGCTTTGCCTGGTACACGATGGGTACCTATGGCTGGAGGAGCCCATTCCCATCATGATGGAGCTTATTCACAGGATTTCTCGGCTTCCCTGTGAGGGAAGGGACCCTGCAGAAATAGTTGGCAAAAGCGAAGATTTGGCGCTCGCAGAGGCCATGAAGAAGAAATACAAGTTGGAAAAGAAGCAGAGAGGCTACATAATTAGTAGCATTCTAGAAAAAGGGGTGCGCATAGCCACCCAACTCTTGGCCGAGAAGGTGATGACAAAATGCCACGGCAAAGAGGTACTAGCGACGGTCGTCACACTGGCCGAACAATGCGTGAAGGGGGTCCAATTCAATTGGTCTGCCTTCCTCTGTGAAGACTTCCTCACCAACTGCAAGGAAGTCTAGGAGTAAGGCAAGACCTTCCACTACACGTGGTTTCTCTTGTCCATCGTACTAGTGTCAGGGGAACTGCCTGAGGACAGTCAGTTCCCTCCTCTTGAACAGGACTTGCCGGAGGCCGCAAAATATGCATCGCTCTAGGCTACGAAGGATGCCACACGAATCTTCGAGACCAAGATCTTCTGGGTGCTCATGGAGGCGAGTGTCCGGATGAGGATTAACAGAAGGCTGCGCCTATCCCCCATAGTGTACGACAATCTGCAGAGATTTGAGACTTCAAGGCGGATATGCATAATGTGTATATTAAGGTGCACAAAGATCCGGCATAGAACTGGACCAAACTTCCATTCATCGTGATTGATGATGCCATTTTTGCTGTGCTCAACTCATGGCCACCTGAGTGGCACGCCCTAGATTTGGTGGCACGTGATAAGATAGATGTACAAAAACAGAAGGATGCCACCAAGTTGCTGGCTCAGTAGAAGCGCAACGAGAATTTGGCTGAGGAGGTAAGGGCTTTCCATGAGGCAGCAAAGGCCGCTACAGAGCAGACCAAGGGTGTTGAACAAGAAGCAACATCACAGGCAATAGGGGCCACCACGACGCGGGAAGAAGGAGGCCTGGACTTGACCATGGGACAAGGAACAGAGGACATAGCAGAAGGCGTGGATCCAAGCACGACATCTACACAACGGAGATGGTCATGCGGTACAAGATGAGAAGGCCCATGGAAGAAGACCAAGACTTCCAAGTTGCACAGCAAACCCATTACACTGATAGAGGGTGACCTCTACAACATCGACGACACAATTCGCAAGGTCACCAGGGAAGCACTCCAGGAAGCAATGACGGAGTAGAAAAATGTGTTGAGGGCCCTCAGGGTGGAGCTATAGCAACTTCAGGTGTGGCCCCCATAGGAGGGAAAGTTAACCACCTACGATGTTGTAGGTACATCGGCAATGGAGCAGTTGCTGCAGGCCAAAATGGCTAACATCATTGCACTGCCAGAAGGAGCATTGACAATGGACAACATGAAGGACAGAGCCGCGACGGGTGGGATAAAGGGACTTGGCCTAAACTTGGTTGCCCTTCTGCGGGATACATTATACTAGCTATAGGACAGAGTGACAACAGAACTCCACACTAGGGAAGGACACGTGGTACAAATGCTCAGCGAGCAACGAATTAACATTGAGCAGCTTAGTGTACAACGCGATGAACCGCTGGTGCAGATTCAACAACTAGAGAAGATAGTAGAGGAAGTATGTCACTGCGCTCCAGAGTTAGAAATTGTGACAAACCTACCAGTTGGAGTGCGAATTCACAGATTGGCTAGTGGATTCTGCAAGGCGAAGGAGGAAGCAATGAGGATATAGCTGGACGCCAACTTTCAGATTGTCGAACTGCGATTAAAGGTGTAGAATCCACGCCCCCATAAGTTAGGGAACAGTGCGTTGGAACTATCCAAAAGGAGCTAGAGGAAATAGGATAGGCAGTGCAGGACAATAATATGATGTCGAAAGGATCCCTCGCGGTCCTCACTTCCTTACAGGAGGACCCCACCATACAATGCCTGGAAACAGAAGTGCGGGAGCTTGAAGTGCAGTATGATAGTGTGCATGGAATGGCACAGACCGTTGTCCTGACCCAATGGTTGATGAAGCTACAACAATCGAAGGCGTTGAAGGAACAGGTGGATGCCACACGACAGAAGGAGGCAGTACGTAAAGTGTGCGTCCAGACTTGGATTGATGAGGCCTTTCGCATCACTACCAATATCGAAGGAAAGCTCATACAAATGAAGGTGATGCATGCCTTAAGGCAGGGATTTGTCCCTGATAGTGAGAATTCGGCAGAAAGAGTAAAGCAAATCCAACAGATGATAGAACAGTGCGTTGCGAACCTTCGCACAGCACAGGCACAGTTGGAGGGGCTCCATACCAAGATTGCTGCAATCGCAGAGTGACTCAGTATGAGTCACGATGATTGTGTTGGGGGCTTGTTGGGCATGGGATCCCTCGCAGTAGGTTTTGGGGCTCAAAGCCCAAGTTTTGGTCAAAGATGGTGTAGAACTCCGCGAAATGTATAATCGAGTCATAGGGTTGTCTGCCCTAAGCATTGTATTATAATTTAATGTAAAGTTGTTTCGGCCTACCCATGGTCTGCAGACCATGGGATTGTATAAATAGAGTGAGTCTCTAAGTGTAAAGAGAGCTAAGATTGGTAGGGAATAGATAGAATAGCGAAGGCATGGTTAGAGCCTAGAGTGGAATCTAAAGTGTACTGGGTCATAGCAGTAGGAAGAGACTCTGTAGCTGAGTGCGCAGAGGCCTAGTAGATTCAGCAGCTGAGTGCGTGGACCCCTGTAGCTGAGTACGTAGGGTGGAATCAGGTCTTTACTTGGAATTGAAAGTTAATAAAGAGGAGTTTACTCTGTGCATCTGTTCTTGAACCTGTCTTTTGATGTTATGCATTACTTTTACTCGGTTTATTTACTGCGCGCACTTGATGAATACTCGTATGAATGCTTATATGTGAATTTAATCTAAGTAATCAGCTAACAGAGACTAATTAAGGAAGACTTGGGTAAATAACATGGGTCGTGTTGCGGCTAGACCTGCGCGAAGACAGTATCGCAGGGCACGGGGTGCACGTAGCGCAGTAAGTGAGAATGTTGGATCGCATGCCAATCACCTCATATCGGACATCCCCAGGGTGCGAAAACCTGGTTCTAGCATCCTCCCATACTACTTCGGGTGAGACCTCAGTCCGCACTCCGCGGACTGTTGCCAAAAGGGCTACTAGTACCGAGATTTTCTTGGCTAAACCACTTCCGAACCTGGGTCAGGCCCCACTAAGCCAACAATAATGCATAACATTAGAATACAGATTTAAGAACAAATGCACAGAGTAAACTTCGCTTTTATTAACTTGCAATCTCAATTACAGACCTGACTTTTCCCTGTGCACTCAGCTGCAGGGGTCCGCGCACTCAGCTGCGGACTGTACTAGGCCTCTGCACACTCAGCTGCAGAGCCTCTTCCTACTACTATGACCCAGTACACTTCAGATTCAACTCTAACCTCGAACCATGCCTTCACTATTCTATCTATCATTGACTTACTTTACAACTTAGAGCCTCGCTCTATTTTTACAATCCCATGGTCCGCGGACCATGGGTAGGCCGACACAACCTTACATTAAATTACAATATTCTAGTGTGGATAGCCCTATGACTCCTCCTAGACTTCGTACTCTATGCCCACAATTCACGGAGTCTTACAATACAATTGACCAAAACTTGGGCTTTGAGCCCCAAAACATGTTGTGGGGGATTCCATGCCCAACAATGGGCTACCATCTCTCACATTCCAATGTTTTCTCACATTTACCTCTACTTTGACTGGAATGGTCATGGATAGTATGAGTGCAGCAGGATTTTCTACTTTAACGACACTAGTCTCGATTTTACGATCTTGGGTAGTTAACTCACAACTGCCTAACCCAAGATCCTAGCCTAGACTAATATGTCTGTATACTCAAAATATTTGTTGATTGATTTTATTACGAGATAGATTTTAAATTTACTTTATTAATATCTTTGGAAAGAATTTTGACGTATGGAATTTTGTGGGACTCTGACACAAACCATGTAGAAAATGCTTTTCAATTTCAGTTCAATCAATGAGTTATTTCTATCAGGAGAGAATCATTTATAGATCAATCAGTACCATGCATCCAATGGAGTAAACACAGGAACAACTTGTAGACATGCAACTCTTTCTAACAACTAACCCAATAAATGCAGAATCTAACCAACTCAACAAGTAAAAAAAAATAAATCAAACAAACAAACAAACAAACAAGGAAAACAAAATACAAAACAAAACAAAAACAAAAACAAAAACAAAAAAACAAAAAACAAAAAACAAAAAGTTTTAAACAAATTTTTATTTTCTTTTTCTGAAAAAGCATAAGCACTTAAGCTATTTTCCTAAAAAGAAAAAATGCTCAGGAAAAAGGCAACCAAATAGAAGTGCAAAACTACAGATCCTTGAATAGACTATAGGCAACTTCTCCAACCCAGGAGTTCACAAAACTGGCTGCTAATCAGGATATGGTTGGCTAACACACTTCGGAAGAGGGCCCAGAGAGTTAGTGGCAGCACTAACACTCTATCTCTAAGATAGAAGAGCATTATAACTCTCTGGTTGCACTACTAGGGTGCGTTAGGGGGGTAGAAGCTCTAAAAAAGGTCTTTCATGGCCAAAAAAAGGCTGAGCACAGTGAGGAGGGTGTTGTAGAGTCCTAAATGGTCAGAAAGGGAACCAAGAAGAACAAGAGGGCCTAGAATAAAAGAGATCCGGGAACTTGGTAGGACAAAACCAGGAACTAAGTATAGTCCCCAGCGGAGTCGACAATTCTACTATAGGGATTAATGCACGGGTTGTTGTGGCTAGAATACCGTCAAGGATCTTCCCGGGATCCTTGGCAGACATATCATATTAACTGCAGTTGGCAAAAAGAAGCATATACATATCCATATTAATGTAAGATATTCAAATTAGGAGGGAAGATATTACCTCATATCTTGATGCAGTTGTGCTGGAGAACCCAATGTAGCAAAGTGGAAGACCTCATTGCTAGCTCCTAGATGAACACCTAGATATAAACAAGACAAGAAGTAATACTACAACATATAAAATCTAATAATCAAGACAATAATATATAAGGATATCAAATAACATGCATCTAAGATATTCATAAAGTATGGCATTTCATCAACATGTAACAGAACACAATATAAATACCATAGAGTAGACAACACAACTACAGGTCTATATTATTAATAGGAAAGGATGATTACAACCATCTGGTGAATCAAGCTTCCCTTAATCCTCCTGCTCCTTTCTCTCTCTCTCTTCTTAACCTCTTGGTCAACAAATATATCTCATACAAAGTTTCGACGATTAGTTGGCAATCCTTCAACCTTTAAACCTCTTTCACAATGCCCCAAGCCTCTAATATATAGAATGGGATGCTTATCCTTACCAAATTCCTCATGATTTCCCTTTGGCAAAAGGTAGGATGTTTCCTTGCTTTATTTCTCTTTCCCCTTCTCTTACACTCTGTTATAAATAGAAATATCCTTAAACAGGTCGAAGGTGGATGTTTCCTGCTTTTCGGGCTGACATATGAGTAAGATGTGAGATATTATTCAATCAACCCACCCATTTGACCTCTGAAACCTCACAAAAGTTGACTAACGCTATCCCTAAGGCAACACAGTGAGTTAACCTAAGGACTAATGCCCCTTGTGCATGAATAGGGAGCATTATAACTCATCCTCCTAGTTCCTGGGTAGCGTTACCCTAGCAAATAAGCCTGTGAAATTGGTCTTGTCTTCAGCCAAACTGTCTTCCTCCTCTGAGATGATGAGGAGATCATTTTCCTATATAAAACATAATAATACATCACACACTTCAAGAGGAGAAACATCACAAAGTACCTCATTTGTGAAGGGCTAGATGTTGTAGGGAAGGCGACATTGTTGGCTAACACGAAGATCATGTCCTTGGTGAAACCACCTGATGGTGTACGATTGTGGATGTGTTGTAGTTGGTAGGCTCAGCTGCTTCATGACCTCTGCTGAAATGAGGTTCTTTTGGCTTTTTCTATTGATAATGAACTGCAACAGAGAACCCTTCACCCACATTTGTGAGTGGAATAGGTGTTCCCCCTCTTCTAGATATTCTGACGTGATATTCTGGATCTTGGTGGTTGCTATAGCGGCACTAGGCTCCACTTCAATGATTTGCTTCCATTTTTCATTCCCCTTTCCAAGTTCTGAATTAGATTTATAATATGCATCGAACTCAGAAGCCTTGATCTCGGCCACCAGCGACTGCTTGGCCCGACACTCACTTGTGTTTTGCGTGGAGATCTTATGAAACTCACACCACTTTCTCATGTCCTTCTATGTCTTTTTGGTGTTGTTATTTGCTTTCGTCTTTGGCAGGTTATCCTAGGTCACCTCGCCTTGGCTTTGCCCTTTGCTCTATGGTTTGGGGGTGCCTTTCCCATGCTTTGGATTCACGGATCCAAAGTATCACTTTTTCTGTTTAAACTTTTGCTCGACCTTGGCGGCATATCAGTACGTCATGTTGAGTGAGGAGAAGTCCAGGAACTCGATTTCATCCTAGATGTTCCTGTGTAGGCAACCATGATACTTGAGTACCAAATGTTTCTTAGAATATTTGATATCCAACTTCATGCGAAGGGTATTAAAAACATTTGTAAACTCCAGCACGCCTTGGTCCCTTCCCTGTCGCAGCATGGTCCGCTTTATGTATGTATCCTCATAGCTCCCAATAGTGTTTATTTCTCCTTGATGGCATCCTATAATGAATCCTTAGTGGGTGCGGCCAAAAATAGTGAGGGCATACTTTCATCCTTCTTCTCACAGTGGGTTTCCCACTAGTCCTAGATGTGGGGGTGGCTTTGAGCAAAGCAAAATTAATCTTTTCCCGTCTGGAAAAATCATGTACATAAAAATATCATTCTAGCATATTTAACCATTTATCTACATCGACTACATCTATCTGACCCTCAAATATGGGAATGTCAAAGTTAACTTGTACCTTAAAGGGTGTGGCACTTCCAGAGTAGCTGCTGGAAGTAGATGCGTCACCCTTGGGTAGCCATTGAAGGATATGGGCAAAGTTGTCCATCATCGTATTCCTCTGTCACTCGAGTGCTTCTTTGAGCAAGATTTTGAAAGGACCTCCTACCCCCTCATCTTTCTTTTCTTTCGCCATGGGAGGCCATCAGGATTTGTGAGGTTGGTCTTGCAAAGGCTCGACCCGTTCAAGCCCTAACTCCTTATATCCTAACCTCATTGGGGACATGCAAATAAAAACATTGAAAGAGCATACCGCTCTGATACCACTAATCTGAATTTAAATATGAACACAACAAATGATATAGGTGGCTCCAAAAACATGTAGAAGTCCCAGAGGACTCAGAAAGGGTCAATATTCAAAGTGTTCAGATTTCTCCCAAACCAACACCAGATCGAAGTGCACGTCACCTTGATTCCAATGGTGCGAACGACACTCAAATCTGAGCTCGTATGAGGGAGAAAGAGCCAATCAAAGTTTTGGTCAAAGTTGCCATGTGGGCCAAGTTTAATGGTCCTACGAATTGACCAAGTCCCAGACATGGAATCTGGCTCTCGAGGAGCGGGCAAATTTGTTTGATACTTAATTTGTCTAATATCCCTTATATTAGACCAAATCTAATACAATACATTATTATTTAAAAATAAAAATAAAATATTAAAATAGCTAGCGAGCCATGACCGCCGCCACCTCCATTGGACCCAAACATAAAATTTGATCTTTTATTAAATATGGGTCGGCGACCATGACCCCGCCGGGCCCCAACCACCATACGGCAACGGTCATGCTATATAAAAACGCATATAAATATATGGGGTCAGCGGGCCACCTCCAGGGGACCTGACCCACACGCAACCACCATACACCATGTGTTAGAAACTCCAGAGGCAGCAAGGCTTGAACCAACTTGGTCGGCCTACCACTCGGGCACCTCCACTCAAACGGTCACACCAAAACCGCACACCTTTTTAAAATCGTCACCATGTATTAACACTTAAATAGTATGCCAAACAACACTGTTGGGGTTATAATGAAGTTTTGATTTTGGTTACAAAACAAAACCAACTGCACACCATTTGGAGGGGATTGGGATTTGATCCCCCGACCTACCCTCCTCTATTTCTCTGCTAACCAACAAGCCAACAGTGACTCTTATAAACTTTGCCCACCAAATTATATATAAGCCTTCAAATTGATTTGCACAGAGGTAGAAAGGTGGAATGGTAGAAAGGATTCATAATGGACTTGTGGCACCACAGAGGGGGTCTGCCCTGGGCACGAAAATCGAGGCAGATGCCCAAAATATTCCAAGGAATATTCTGATGCAGCTTCTTTGAGGAATCTTTAAGATTCCCTGGGAGGTAAATATTCTTTTTGTCAAAATGTAATCAAGTTTATAGTCATTTTTCTCAGATTTTCACAGGGAACACAATGGCTAGGTCAGATTCACATTTTGAGCAGTGGATTTGTAGATTCCCAACGAAGGAGAATCTTTGACAATCTTGAGGTAATCTTCCAGATTTGTTGGAGGTTGAAATTTCCCAGATCCAAAATGCAGCCAACTTTATACTCATTCTTCTCATAATTTCACAAGGATCTCAATGGTGAGATCAGTTTTCTAATTTGACTTTCAGATCTCCAATCAACCCAGAGGAGGAAATCTTTTGAGAATCGCGAGGGAATCTAAAAGATTCCTACAGGCCCAGATTTTACCAGTGTCAGAATTCAGAAAATGGATAGTCGATTTTACACCTCTCGACGACAAAAATTCAGTGGTGTAGTCAATTTTTGCATCTGAGCCTTCTATTTCTCTGTCATTTTCCAGATTGGAACGACAGTGTCAGATTTCAGAGTGTGGACAGCCGATTCTATGCCATTCAATTCCATGCTTTAGATGGTGCATTTAGATCCAGCAGTTGAGTATTATATTTTTCATCTAGCAACATATTTGAGGTATATGAAGTGTTGTTGTCATGTACTTCTTTGATCATTTGATGTGCGATGTATGTTATTGTTTCGATTCCTGCTTGATGTGTGATGCAGAATATTTGTGTCTATTTCATGTGAGATGTATTCATCATGGATTATTATGTATATGTTGATTGAGATCCCTTTGTTGCCATGATGGAAGGATACTCATTGTCACCATGGGTGTTTTGCTTGAGATCCCTTTGATGCCATGATGTCAGGATACTCATTGTCACCATGTGTCATTTTATGTCATCCTGATAGGAGGTCTATTGTGAGTGATAGTTCTTGTAGTAGAACATCTCGTGGAGATACTTTTCCACTCATGTTGAGGGAACATATCCTTGTATTATAGAAAACATAGTCCATGTACATCTTCACCATTTTCCAGCACTAAATGAAGCGGCCAACACCATCTTGACATCAGGCCTAGAGATATAGTCCACACTAGACGAACTCCATTATCAACGTATTGTGCTTTATGTTGTTGATTCTTGTCATGTTCCCTCTTCTTTACAGCATGCATAAATGTTCCTTTACGGAAGTAAAAGATCTTGCTTAAATCCGAGAGTTGAGTCAACTTAGATAAAGTTTTGTATGAGAGCGGTCTTCATGTGGATGTGAATTGCGAGCGTGAACAATGGAACGTGCAGCGATGGAGGATGACAAAGCGATGTACAATAACATGCTCAGAGTGTCCAAAAAGGTGGAAATAATGTATGAAGCTCTACAAAATGAGACAGAGGAAAAGCAGTGATTACAGTTTCAGTTGCGAGCCACAAAAGAGGCCCTAGAAGAACTAAAGCACAACAAACAGAGTCTTCAAGCAGATAACATTGAATTGAAGATGCTCCTACAGGAAGAGAAAGAGGAGAAATATAGTTTGCTACGATAGCTGCAAGCTAAAGACAAGGCCTTGGAGAAGCTGTAGCGTGACCCATGTGAGGTAAAACACAGTTCTCCATCTTCATTTATGTTTCCTGATGATGGTTTTGTTGTTTTTGAAAATCATACCACAGGAATTGGCTCCAAACTGTTGAAGAAAATGGGGTATGAAGGGAAAGGCTTGGGCATTAATGGCCAAGGCATTGTCAACACCATCAAAGTAGTGGAATTACCCCGTCAGGTAGGACTTGGGTATGTCGGGAAGGAAGTTGGGGAATGCACCAAGACAGCTAGTGAACCACCAACAACCGATGATGAGAAGCCCTCATCAGTTCTTTCCAACTCGACAGTGAAGGTAAAATATTTTGATTTCCCTTCAGTTTCATCTTCACATAGTATGATTTCTATTGGAGATGTGGAGATATCAATTACAGGGACAAACATGAGGCTCCTTACTAGGATGAGGTACAAGGAGGAAGAAGAACTTGGTGTTAATAACCAAGGCATAACTCAACCATTGGAGGTTGTGTAGAGACCTCAATTTGCAGGCTTGGGATAAGCCAAAGGAGAGTGCTCGAAGGTGTCAGATGCTTCCGAAACATCATTGAAATTGTAAAGGAAAGAGAACGATGGAAACACATCCCCATCATCCCATGGAAGTGCCCATTGCAGGGAAAGAGGTGAGGCAAGCTCTCATTGCCATAATGACACCAGAGACGGCAAGGAAAGGTATAACCAGTCTCAATATTCGAATGTTCATTTCGATTATACTCATGTTGTTAATGATGAACATAAAACATGGCATCGAAAAACATGTACCTGTTGTGGATTACATAACCATACATTTGTTGAGTGTTGGAAAATAATAGCAGCACACAAAAGGAGGAGGCGTGAAAGACCCTCTCAACAACAGGAAAAGAAGAAGGTAAAGCAGATCTGGAGGAAGAAGACCTATTACAGTCATTGTGACAGAGGTGGCAACCAAAGAGCCACGTGTTAGAGGCTCCATCGAGAGCAACACCTTAAATACAAAGCGTCGATGCATGAACCAGTTGAAAATGTCATTCTACAAGCAAAACCACCACAAGGAGATGACCCATTCACATTGATAAGTGACAAATGGTTTCTAGATATGTTAGCTTGTCATGGTCGTGCTTTTGTAAATCATTTGTTGCATTTTAAAATGTAAAAGTGATGATGTGTTTTCCATCACTTGTTAAGCAACAATGATGTCTCGTCAAATTTTGTGTTGCATTTTAAACTATGAAAGTGATGTTTATTTCCATCACTTGTCAAAGCAACCATAGTGTTGGGCCTTATTTTTGTAAATCATGTGTTGCAATGATGAGGTGTTTTCCATCACTTGTTGAAGCAACAATGATATTTTGGCCTTGTTTTCATAGCTGGGGTATTGTTTCCATTTTCATGTAAAATTGACCACTAGGTATGTGTTATAAACTCGTGGCAAGTATGGGACACATGGGTCATTAGTTGGTCATGTAAATTAAGCATGTAATTTGCATAATTTTACTACAGGTTTGTAGAGGTTGCAGGTGTCAGCTCTTCGCATATGGCTCCGAAGGACAAAGTTGAAGGAGAAGGAAGGGTGACATATCATATACTTGCAAGTGCAGACTAGGTATAAAGAAGTAGAAAATTATTTTTCACGCTTTTGGAGGACCAAAAGCCCCTCAGTGGGGAGGACTGATCCAGGTGGCTCTAGACACATGCAGAAGTCCTAGAGGATTCAGAAAGGGTCAAAT
This sequence comes from Pinus taeda, assembly GCA_000404065.3. Classification (NCBI taxonomy): domain Eukaryota; kingdom Viridiplantae; phylum Streptophyta; class Pinopsida; order Pinales; family Pinaceae; genus Pinus; species Pinus taeda. Next base: position 16,482 of record APFE031548439.1, read on the forward strand.
TCAAAGTGGTCCGATTTCTCCCAAACCAACACTAGATCGAAGTGCTCGTCACCCTGATTCCAACGATGTGAATGACACTCAAATCCGAGCTCGTATGAGGGAGAAAGAGTTCGTCAAAGTTTTGATCAAAGTTGCCATGTGGGCCAGGTTTAATGGTCCTACAAATTGACTATGTCCCAGACATGTAATCTAGCTCCCGAGGAGCGAGTGAATTTTTTGGATACTTAATTTGTCTAATATCCCTTATGTTAGACCAAATCTAAAACCATACATTATTATTTAAAAAAAAAAAAAAAATATTAAAATAGGTGGCGGGCCATGACCCCAGCCACCTCCATCGAACCCAAACATTAAAATTCATTTTTAATCAAATATGGGTCAACGGCCATGACCCCACCGTGCCCAACCACCATATGGCAATGGTCATGCCATATAAAACTGCATATAAATATATGGAGTGGGTGGGCCACCTCCGGTGGACTTGGCTCACACCCAACCACCATACGCCATGTGTTAGCAACTCCGGAGGTGGTAGGGCTTGAACCCACCTGGCTCACCACTCGGGTGCCTCCACTCAAACAGTGACACCAAAACCACACAGCATTTTAAAATCGTCACCATGTATTAACACTTAAAAGGTATTCCAAACAACACCGTTGCGGTTATAATGAAGTTTTAATTTTGGTTACAAAACAAAACCATCTACACGCCCATCTACGTGCCATTTGAGGGGGTCAAGATTTGATCCCCCTACCTACCCTCCTATATTTCTCCGCCTAACCAACAAGCCAACAGTGACTCTTGTAAACTTCGCCCACCAAATTATATATAAGCCTTCAAATTCATTTGCAAGGAGGTAGAAAGGCGGAATGGCGGAATGGAGTCAAAAAAGGGTTGTGGCACCATAGAGGGGGTCTGCCTTGGGCATGGAAATTGAGGAATATGCCTAGAATATTTTAGGGAATATTCTCATGTGTATTCTTTGAGGAATCTTTAAGATTCTCTAGGAGGCAAAACTTCTTTTTGTCAGAATGTAATCAAGTTTACAGTCATTTTTCTCAGATTTTCACATGGAACACAATGGCTAGGTCAGATTCACCTTTTGAGCAGTGGATTTTCAGATTCCCAACGAAGGAGAATCTTTGAAAATCTTAAGGGAATCTTCCAGATTCCTTGGAGGCTAAAATTTCCCAGATCCAGAATGCAGCCAACTTTATACTCATTCTTCTCAGAATTTGGCAAGGATCTCAATGATGAGATTAGTTTTCTGATTTGAGTTACGGATCTCCAGTTAACCCAGAAGAGGGAATCTTTGGAGAATCGCCAGAGAATCTAAAATATTCCTATAGGCCCAGATTTTACTAGTGTCAGAATTCAGAAAATGGATAGTCGATTTTATACTTCTCGACGACACAAATTCAGTGGTGCAGTTAGTTTTGGCATCTGAGCCTTCTATTTCTCAGCCATTTTCTAGGCTAGAATGATGGTGTCAGATTTCAGAGTGTGGACAGTCGATTCTATGCCATTTGACGCCATGATTTCAAAGGTGCATTCAGATCCAGTACCTGAGTATTATATTTTCCAGCTAGTAGCAGAGTTGAGGTATATGAAGTGTTGTTTTCATGTACTTCTTTGATCATTTGTTGTGCGATGTATGATGTTGTTTCAATTCCGGCTTAATGTGTGATGCAGAATCTTTGTGTCTATTTCATGTGAGATGTATTCATTAAGGATTGTTATGTATATGTTGATTGAGATCCCTTTGTTTCCATGATGGCGGTATACTCATTCTCACCACGGGTGTTTTGGTTGAGATCCCTTTGTTTCCATGATGTCAGGATACTCATTGTCACCATGTGTTGGGCGTGGGATCCCTCAAGGGTAGTTTTGGGGCTTAGAACCCATATTTTGGTCCAAATTTGTAATACAAATGTAAAGACTCCGAATTTTGTGGGCGCAGAGTGCGTAGATGTTAAAGAGTCATAGGGTTGTCCGTCGTTATTTTGATAATGTAATGTCGGCTGTAGAATATCTACCCATGGTCCGCGGACCATGGGATTGTATAAATAGAGCTAAGCTCTAAGTAGTTTGATACCATAATCAATAATAGAATAAGATCAAACATGTATGAGAGATAGCTCTGAAGTGTAAGTCTAAGTTTTGGGTCGTAGCGTAGGTATAGGCTCTACAGCTGAGTGTGTAGAGGCCTAGTAGTCCGCAGCTGAGTGCACAGGGCGATTTGAGTTTGTAATCATCTGAATCATCTGGAAGTGTTACATAGTAATTTGTCACCGTTTGTCACCGTCCCTGTTACCCCTCTCCTGCACCTTGGAGGATTCATTCCGGGACTTGTGAGAAGTGACAAGACTTGAAACCACTTGCATCATTCCCCTCTGAATATGAGCTTCACATGCCCTGAAGACATCTCCTACAGCTTGCCCATAAAAATAGCCTTTTTTGCATTAGCGCGGGTTCATTGTGTTCTCCCCGCGCCAATGGGGAAAATCCTCCAAAGAGGGCGCGCTAGTTAGCACTCTGTCCCAGAGTCGCAATCGTGCCAACCTATTTGGGCAAAGATTTTAACCAATCAACTTCCGAAAGTTCTCTCCAACTCATTCACCAATTGAATCTATGTTAGGTGAGGATGGTTTGGCTTCGAATCTCCTTGAATGGGAAGTAGTTTGCCACCTTTCCATGGAAGTTTCCAAGTGATGAAGCCAAATCCATGATTGTTGTGATTGATCTTATCTTTTCCTCTTTCATCCATAAAAGCTTGTCTCCATGCCTTGAGCAAGCTAGTAGTGGTAATACTGGTGCTGAAAGGAAGATATCAAGAGATTAGAGTTGCAAGAGCCTTCTTTATGTCCATAAGGCTTAACCTAAGTGAGGAGATCTTGTCACTAAAGAGAGAGAGGCTTGTTCCCCATCCTTTCAAGCTTTGCAAGACTTGTGTAGCTGAGCACCTAGCCAAAGGAGGACTTGACGTCAGGACTCTGGTTGTATTCTCCTTTGTTGATTATTAATAATAGATGACTATCATTATGGTTCCACTCTCATTGTCTTTGTAATGATTGATGTTGAGTTATATCCTTCCTGATTGATGTATAATTGCATTTATTAGATTTCACGCTTGTATTTGTGTTGTTCTCTTTGTGTGCAAGTGTCCATTCACGGAGATAGTGGAGGACTGTGACCAGCCAAAGCAAAGGAGCGATGGCGACGTCTCTTCTACGAACAACAACGTTGGAATCCAAGTAGGTCTTCATCACCTACCTTTTATTTGCAAGTAGGGACTTGTGTGGTATCATTGTTTGATTGTTGCTAGACCTGTTCTGGGCTAGTAGGGATCGCATCTATCTGTAGAGGGTATTTACCTCTCCAACAATTTGGCGACTCCGCTGGGGAGTTTAGCTTGTTGTTTGATTTGTAAACTTTAGACGGAGTCTGAAGTACGGCCAGATAGCCTTCGAAACACTATTTCTTTGCATTAGTGAAGTAGATCAAAGCCACTTCAGTCAATCTCCGGTTTGGTTTATGGACTAAACAATTTGGAGTTTGTCTTGCCTCTTTGGTTTTCTCTTGTTTTCTTGCTTGGATAGCTTTATGGATTGAATTTCTTGCTGCCTCTTGCTTCCTGGCCTGCCTAGATACTGTAAACCAAGCTTTGGACCGCTTGCTTTTCTTTTTGACTTGGAAAACTTTATTAGCGCGGCTTTTCCTCTGACAGTCGCACCACTGGCACATGTTGCTAACTGACAACCCGCGCCAATTCCCTTTATAGCGCGAGTTACAGCCTGACAGTCGTGCCAGGCCTGTTAACCTTTTTAGTTCGTTTGTTTGCCAGCCTTCTAAGCTTGGATTTGTATCTTACCACATCTTTTTCAATTGCTGGAGTGTGTTTGATCCTTGTCTGACTAGTTCTTAACCTCCATCCTTCGGGTGTTTGCTTCTTTCTACCGATTTCACACCCTAGCCCTAGGGCATCTAGTGGCCGTGTGTGTCGAGCCTTCTGTAGGAGTTTTCGGTTTCTTGATTGTCCAGCCAACTTTGTGATTGCTTTTTGCATGTTCAGTGATTGTTGAAGTGTTTTTGGTTGATTTCCGAGTGACTTGCTTCTTTCTTACTTGGATTTCATTTTAGCCTTGTTTGAGCTTGGATCACATAGCTCGTACAAGCCTTTGTTTTTCTTTTGGTTTGAAGAACTGTTTTGGTGTCTTGGGAATTTCATTGTGTTCTCATTGAGTGAGTTTATCTCTTTTACTCAATGTTACTGTCTTTCAAAATTCATTCTAGTGCATTGTGCCTTTGAAAAAGAAATCGAACAAACCTCTTTTGCGTTCAATAGTTAATGGGAATAGAAATTTTCATTGATTTGTATTTTTAAAAGAAAAAGTTCTATTTATTTGCCATTAGCTGCATTAGGCTGTTTGATTGATTGTGCTCATTTTGTTTGATTGAAAATTCTTAACCCTCTCGTAGTTAGTATTCAGTGAACAAAATGGTATTCTTTGGCATATAGCTTGCATCTAGGCAATTGTGAAAGATTATATACGGTAGGACCTGAAACCGAAAGTTAACTGAAGATAAACCATAAAATAAACCGAATAAACTTAAAAACGCATTGGAACATAACGTTCACATTCTACAGGTCTAGGCTAGAGACGTGCTCCGGCGTCGTTAAACCTAGTCACTTTTGTTCTCGCATTAAGGTTGGGTGATTCCTCCTTGTGTGATTCAACTGTGGTCTAGTACGGACTTGTGCTCCCAC
>APFE031548450.1:0-16956 GCA_000404065.3 Pinus taeda
AGCGGATGATTCCACAAGTGTTCAGCTTCAGTTTCATTTTTCACATTCACGGATTTTACTGTCGTACCTTGACAGCCATTTCCATTATTGGTGGATTCTCTCATGCATGTTAATGGTTCACATCATTGGGTGATAATCAGGTCGTTTCCTAGCGTGTTCAACTTTGATGCATTCATTCACATGTTAGAATCTGTAATTTGATTGGGTTGGGATGGAGCACAAGACCATGAGTTTTGTCTGATATGACTCAGGGTGTGTGGAGTTATGTATTATTCATGATTGTCTACATGTTTCCTCTATACAGATGACTGTGATGATACTGTGGGACCTTATATCTTTGTTGATGATGATCCTTCTATATCGGGTGTTTGCACCCATACCGTGGATCTTTTCATATTTCTATCGGGATGGCTATCCCCATACAGTGGATCTTTTCACATGGTTATTTCTATCCAGATGTTTGCATCCATACCGTGGATTCACGTTTTGATATATATGACAGAGGTATCATATATGTACATGTATATGCGTCCTTGATTTCTAGGTCTCTTAATTGTGTTTGTTCTAGTCCTTGCACTAACTTGTAAAACATCTCAGCCACCACTCCCTATTTCGCCTTCATGTTTTAGGGGGCATCTATTACACAATATTTTTTCACACCTCTTGCACTTCTCTATGTCATACCCTAGAGTGCCAAAAAATTGACAGCTACATAGTGTAGCCATCTTGATATGCAGTCCAGATCCTCCCTGATGAACTAATGAAAATTTGCCTTGAGCCTTTTCTAAGAAAAATGAGCTCAAGAGTCAAAACCCTAATTTCTGGGTTAGTGCGACTATGACACTGCCCTCTCATGTTGATGGCAGGTTGCACCATATGAGGCTCGCACTACCAACACAGCTTTTGCTTGGATACTTGCACTGAACCCTAAAATTCAAGCTTTCCCAAAGTGGAGGAGAAGCTTCGTGATCTGGAGGCTTTTAAAACAATAAACTCTCCCAATATTCCCCTTTGATCATATCCCTATTATCTCTCTCCTTTAGATGAAGACCTTCCCCTATCCTTGGTGAGATTCTAACTCCCTCTCCCCACCTACAAATTCATCCCCCTCCATTCCCAAATGGTTGGTCTCTAATTATTTTCACCCTTATTCTGAGATAATGCTTACAAGATTTTCATTTTGGCTTGGAGGTGGAGTGCTTGGAGAGCTTGAGCTTGGACTTGGAAATTCACTCAACGAGCACTACAGTGCATATATGATTGTTGGAGGTTGATTTATTTAGAGTGATTTCATTTGGACATAACATGAGCATGAAAGAATAGACAAAATGGCCTTGGAGGATCCAAATTGTCTTGACGCATTAAGGAATTATGGGCTCCTCAAGTTCTTTCTTACACTAGGCCTACGAGCCCAACCTGAGCTACTGCAATACCTAATCAGTCTATGGGATATCGAACAAGAGGTATTTGTGATCCATGACCAAGAGTTGGAGTTGGAGACTTTAGACATTTATTTCATTACTCGATTATCTCGCAGAGGGGAAACAGTCCAACTGTATGGAGGCAGGCCATATTGGGGTGAGTGTAAACATGTTGCTTGCCCAAAATTGCCCAGGAGCTCTGAAATATACAAGTGGCAATATCGATATCATGACCATAAATGATATCCTATTGAAGGTAATACTTTTGACCATCAATCGAGTAGTTGGGGCTGAAGCACTACATGAGTCCATCAAATCGTGCTTCCAATATGTTGTCTACTTCATGGCGCCCACTTTCTTCAACTAGGTGGAAGAAATGAAGGTAAACAAGAAACAACAACTATCCAAATGTAAAGAAGGGAGCTTGAGGCTATTTGGATATGTTTTTGTTCTAGGATGAATCCCACTGTTCCACTACTAGATGGCAGAGGTGAACCCCCTAGTACCATGAGATCCAAGGATGGTTCGATGGAGCAAGTTGATGCCTAGATTGGGAGGGTACCAACAGATATACTACAAGCATGCCTTCTTTGTGTGGCTTAGATGATCGTTGATAATAGTGGAGGATTGTTTGTATAGTAGGACTAACTTCCGCAGTGATCCTAACATGCCATTCTTGATGGAGGTGAGCAAAACAATTGTTTGTTTTTGGTTTTTTTATTGTTTTTGCATATATGTATTTGTGACATCTTGGATTTGTAATTGCATATGTCGGAATAGAAAGACTAGCAGGGATGTCCCCTATAGCTAGATATGTGGCTTGGCAATTCAAGGTCACTACTTACTAGGAAGGAGTTGACAACGAAGAGGAGATTTCTCAAAATCTAGAGGGCCTGACCAGAGGGATTCCAGAGTATGCACGGATCGAGGACATTCCTCGCCATTTTTAGCGGCACACGGTGGGAGTGTCAGATAAGGTCCATCGATTATTGACTCGCATAGTATGAACAATAACATGTTGTCACGAGCATCACGCAAAGTAGTCCATATTTAACATTTACAGTTTTGAGGCCTGTGAACCATGGATGTACTTGGAACACATATATTATTTTTTGGATTTTGATGTATTACACTCAAACATAATCAACATATATGTGTTATATTTCCTATTTACAATGATACAATGTTTTCACATATTGCGTAAATGTCTGTCTAAAACATAATTAGCCAATGCAACTATTAATGTATTCATATGCCTAGGAATGTGATGATATGTTATAAAATCAGAATTTCTTTCCAAGAGACGAATACCAAAATACATTCTCAGTAACTGAGGGTTTCTGATAGAATATTTCCCATTCAGCTAAACAACAAGAAGTTGTGAATCAAGGTTTACAACCATTTCTCGAATGTCAAGAGAAATGGATTCTAACAAGAGTTCGAGAGCTGTGCTATATTCAGAAATGTTATTAGTTGTTTGAACCAAGAAAATACCTTAAAGATCAATCAACTCACCATGAGGGTCATAACTAGCCCATGCCACGGATGATAAATTTTGGGTACTATAGTAAGAACCATCAACGAAACTAACATAAGGAGTCACACACATTTGCAAAGCAGGTGAAGACATAATAAGCAGGAAAGCTAGTTAAAAAAAACACACCAAACCAAATTGCACAAAAATGAATAACACACTTATGTACATAAGTAACCATGCAAGATGACTCACACATAATACTTTTTGAGGTGCAGCCCATTGCGGGGCTTGCTCAAAGGGTCACCATCATAGTCAATTCGCTCATAGGCCCCTTTTTGTAATACACTCTTGACAATATAGGGCCCATGCCACATGGGTTCAAATTTTCCTGCGCCTAACTTATCGTTAGCTTGGTCATATGGCAAGACCAAATCACCCTCAGAGAAAGCACGAGGAGAGATCGACTGATCAAAATGGGATTTAACTCGCTTTTTCTGTGCTTCAATAACTAAAGTAGTGAGATGACATGTTTCATCTATTCATTCTAGATATAGGAGATCCTCTTCTTGAGGCAAGGTTTTAGGGAGTATTTCGACAACAAATTTGAGTGAGGGAATTTCACATTCAATCAGTAGGGTAGTTTCCAGACCATATATGAGATGAAAAGGTGTGAATCCAATTGCGTCTTTAGTCAAGGTTCCGTAGGCCCATAGAGCTGGAAAAAGCATGATATGCCAATTGGATTTGTGCATCCCAGTGGTGCGCTAAAGCATAGTAACTAAAACAGTTCGCTGCTTCAACTTGGTCGTTGGCCTAAGTGTAATATGGAGTTGAGATGTCATGACGTAAGCCCAATTTAGAAGTCAGATCAATCATCATATAATTCCAAAAATGGGAGCCATGGTCAATGACAATGGCTTGAGGCACTCCCAACCTCAAAATAACATGATTGAAGAGAAATTGCGTCGTTCTTTTACTATTAGCTAGATATGTAGGCATCACTTCAGCCCATTTGGTGAAGTAATCCACATAAATGATAATATTACCATGCCCCCTGGCTGAACAAGGGTTACATGTCATCAAATAAATGCCCCATTTGGCAAAGGGACCAATGTTAATAACGAGGTGAAGGATAGCAGGTGGGGGCTGCATTTTTTGCTGATAAATCTGGCACTCGTGGCATTTGTGGACAACATGAATGGAATCTTTAAAAATGGAGGGCAAGAAATAGCCAGCACAGAGGATCTTTTGAGTAGTGTCGTAGCCAGACAAATGACCACCACATGCACCTAAATGATAGTCATTTAAGATTCTTTCATCCTCATCAAGAGTTAAACATCGACAAATAACCGAATCAACACTAACGTAGTATAAAGTATCCCCAATCATGTGGTAAGGTTGGGATTGATGCCGAATGCGTTGGCAATCATCTTTGGACGAAGCAGACCGAAAGGTAGAAGTTTGGAGATACATGGTGATATCACCATACCAAGCATCAAGAGTGGTAATCAGAAAGAGAGTCTCATTAGGAAGCTTCTCATTAGTACCAATAAGTATAGAAGAAAAGGGAAAAGAGAAGATCAACTTAGCAAATACAAGTGATTTCTTCGATTTTGCAGTAGTGAAAACCAAATCGAATTCCTAGAGGATGACAATCCACTTGGAATATTTTCCCCCAAGCAACTAACGAGTCAGAATATAAGTCATGGGGTTACAATTGGAAATCAAGGTTGTAATGCAGAGGAGAATATAACGCCGAAAGAATTGAATAGTCTGAACATCAGCCAAATCCAATTTCTCAACATGAGCGTAACAAGTCTCAGTATCGAGGAGATTGCAACTAAGGCAATAAATGACATGTTCATGACCTTCGTCATCGTCTTACACCAATACCATAGCAATATGTTAGAAGCTGCAGCCAGAAAGAGGAAATAATCACGATGATAGTTTGGAGGTTGCAATAAAGGAGGATTAAAGAGGACATCTCTCAAGCCATCAAAATATTTTTGGGCAGCCTCATCCCAACGAAAAGGAGTTCCTTGATTGAGCAATCGGGTGAACCTTGAAGCTAGCTTAGCATAGTTAGGAACAAAGTCATGAAGGAAATTTTCTTTCCCTTGCAGACTCTGTAATTGATGCAACGAAGAGGGAGGGGGTAAATTAACATTAGCCTCAACTTTAAGAGGATCAAGATGAATACCATCCTTCGAAACAACAAAACCGAGAAGTCGGTCGGACTCAACGCAAAAGACACACTTATGCGGATTAAGCCAAATGTTATAGTGTCTACAATGAAGAAAGATTTGTCGAAGGTGATCAGGATGCTCATGGTGCTTATGTGAATGAGTAGGAAGATCATCCAAATAAGGCTGAATCATGGTTTTAATGTCATGAAAAGCATAAGACATCACTCGTTGGAAAGTAGCCCAAACATTCTTAAGGCCAAAAGAGAGCTTTTTATATGCAAAAGTCCCCCACATGTAGGAATTTACAGGGTAAGTTCCTCAGATAGAACACCAAAGGAAACCGCTCACAAATAAATCACGGATCAATACACTAGTATTCTTGACGTGGTTAAGACCCAATTGGTCCATGATACATAAAATTTGATAACAAATATTATTATATTTATATATTTTAATAATAATTTAGAATATTATAGAATTTTAAAAATATATAATAAAGTATAAATTACAATCGGGTTTTAACCATGTCAAGAATATTGCTGTATTGATCAGGATCATAAGACTTGAAATGACTTATTCTTAAATGATTTGATATTGGTTGAGGCTAGATCTGATGTTTTGATTACCATTGCCCTGTAACCCCTTAATATACCTATTTTATTGTGAGTTTCCTTTTACCAAAACTAAATTGACCTATGAGTGAGTTTCCATCAAGGACAACACTTGTATCATAATGCCAACAATCTCCCCCTTTGGACTTGATGGCAACCATGATGGTGTTGATTTCTGCAAGCTGTAGAAACTATTATAGATAACAAGCAATACCAAAATTCTCTCCCCCTTTGACATCAAGGGCAAAGGGAAAACCAGGATACTCTTCATATCTGAACAACTGAAAATGATCATGCTCCCCCTAGGCACATGTTGAATTCTCTAATTAAATTCCCTTTTTGTGCATGTTGTGATGTCATTGTACATGATGTGATGCACTAACCTACCATGCTCCCCCTGAGCACATGCAGTGTCTGAAAAAATATTTTCCAAAAGAATAACATGACTCTATAACTCAACTATGTGAGTGTGACCTTGCTATCACCAGTGACTCATACATACATCAATCTCCCAATCAAGTGGGGATATACCAAATTTGACTCATCCACCCAACCAAGCGGGGATATACCAATTGTTTATACATGATAGAAACACAATAAATATTACATCATCCATCCCATGCAAAGTGGAGATACAAATTACATCATTGTCCAATAAGACTCAATCAAATGTATGAGAAGCCATATCACACCCTAGACTTAAACATGAATTAAGCAACAAATAGTATAAATATTTGTAGCCATAACTGGAATCAGCAACCATAATGCCAATAATGAAAAATGTGTGTGAAGGCTAATGCTCCCCCTGAACCTGTGCTACCTGTGCATTTTTAACAAGTCATTAATCAAGGCATATTTGTCAGTCAAATAAATATTGATGAACAAAGCATATCGTTAAACTGTAATCCTCAACATTAGATAGAGAACCCATATGAGAGTCTGACACACTATTTTTCTGTCAGAAAAACATATATGCTTCTTGTCTGAGATATTCAAATGTTTCTCTAGGCAGTGGCTTAGTGAATATATCAGCAACCTGTTCTTTGTAGGGGACATACTCCAATTTGACCTTTTATTCAAGCACTTGTTCTCATAGAAAATGGTACTTGATGGGTATGTGCTTGGTCTTGGAATGCATGATTGGATTCCTTGAAATATTGACGGCACTTGTAATATCACATAGAATGGAGATGGGTGGAGTACATGTGATATGAATGTCTTGCAAAGTTTTCATCATTGAAAGTAGTTGTGTGCAGCAAGATGCAACATCCACATATTTTGCTTTAGCTGTAGATAAAGAAATTGAACTTTGTTTCTTGCTGAACGAAGACACTAAACTAGAACCCATATAGAATGCACCACCACTAGTGCTTTTTCTATCATCAACACTTCCTATCCAATCTGCATTTGTATATGCATGAAGAGTGAGATCTGCATCTCTAGGATACCATAGTCCAAAGTCCTGAGTTCCTTGAATATATTTGAAAATTCCTTTGATTGCCTGAACGTGTGATTCCTTTGGATTTTCTTGGAAGCTTCCAACTATTCCTACTGCATGCATAATGTTAGGTCAGGTACCTATTCGATAAAGCAGACTGCCAATCATGGATTTGTTGTACTGCTACTGATTCATCATTTGAGTTGAGACTGCATCTTGTTACCATTAGAGTACATATAGGTTTAGAATCTTCCATTCCGTACTTTTTCAAGATCTGCTTGAAATATTTGGTTTGTGACAGAAAAATACCATCTTTAGGTTGCTGAACTTGTAGATGAAGAAAATAGGTAAGTTCACTAAGCAAGGACATTTCAAATTCTTGATGCATTACTGAAGCAAAACTCTAACTCATGGATTCTTCTTTGCTACCAAAAATGATATCATCAACATAAAGAATAATAATTAGCAACTTATCATTTTCAATCTTTGTATATAAATTTCTATCTACAAAACCTTTTGTAAGACCTTGTTGGTGTAGATATTTGTCAAGGTGGTAATACCAAGCCCTTGGAGCCTATTTTAGACCATAGAGAGCCTTTTTGAGTCTACATACAAGTTTTGCATCATTTCCAAGAATGAATCGTTCTGTCTATTCAATATAAACTTCTTCTAAATCTCCATCAAGGAAGGCTAATTTTACATCCATTTGGTACACTTTGAATTTCCGAAAACTAGAAAGAGCAAGAAACATTCTTATGGCTTGAAGTCTGGCAATAGGTGCAAAAGTTCCTTCAAAATATATACCTTCCTCTTGAGCATACCCTTTACAAACAATTATGGCTTTGTTTCTAATGACGTCTCCATTTTCATTCAGATTTTTCTTGAATATCCATTTAGTTCCTATAACATTTTTATCATGAGGTCTAGGAACTAATTCCCAAGTGTAATTTTTTTTCAATTTGCTCAAGTTCTTCATCCATGGCCTTGACCCAACATTCATCTTTCCATGCTTCATTTACATTTTGAGGTTCAGTGGAGGATAGTAATGCTAGATAGCTTGAGGTCCCCATAATAGTTCTTCTTGTCTGTACACTAGCCTCCTTTTCCCCTAAAATTTAAGTTTCTGGATGATTTTTTTGAACATACGTAGACAGAGTCTTGTCTTCTACCATTATATCTTCTTCTGGTGCTCCATTGGTTTCTTCTTCAATATAATTTTGATTTGATGTGGAAAATTAATCCCCATTTTCCTCATTGTCATAATCTTCTCTTGATTTTATTTGTTTTGGATTTCTACATGATTCATAAACTACAACATCAATTCTTTCAACAATTTTCCTAAGTATTTTATTATAACATTTATATCTTTACTTATAGAAGAATAACCAAGAAGAATAACTTCATCTGTTATGGGTTCAAACTTACCAAGTTTTTCATCAATCCTTTTGATAAAACATTTGCTTCCAAAAACTTTAAAGTATTTTACAGTAGGAGTCTTACCATACCAAAGTTCATGTGGAGTTTGAGTGCTATTTACCGGAACATTTGCTTTGTTGAAAATAGTCACGACAACAAAATGTAGCTTCACCCCAGAAGGTTGCAGGAGTTCCAGATTCATCTAGCATGGATCGAGCCATTTTTTGAACTGTTCTATTTATCCTTTCTAATACACCATTTCACTGAGGTGTTCTCGCAGAGGAGAATTCCCTTTTTATTCCATGCTGTTCACAAAAGTCAAAGAATTCATCCGATATAAATTCCCCTCCTTGATTAGATCTGAGACATTTGATTTTTTGATCTGATTCAATATCAAGCAAAGCTTTGAAGGCTTGGAACTTTTCAAATGCTTCATATTTATGCTTTAGAATACTTATCCAACACAAAAATCATCAATGAAAAAAATAATGTATTCTTCTCCACGAGGTGACTTTTTCCTTGTTGGTCCACATAAATCAGTATGGATAAGTTCAAGAGGCTTATTAGCTGACCCTTCTTTTTCCATGAAGTGAACTCTGGTTTGCTTACCGCTTTGACATGGTTTGCATATTGTATTTTCTGGGATGCTGATATCTGGAAGATCGCGAACAACCTTGAGTCTGCATGCTTTTCTTACTTGAGAAAAGTTTAGATGCCCCAATCTTCTATGCCATAGCCAACTTTCATAATTTTTGCTTACATAGCATTGTTCTTGTCCTCCTTTGAGTATGTATAAGTTGTTTGGAGTTCTTGTACCTTTGATCACAGGCTCTCCTATATCAAGCTCATGAACAACACATCCGTTTGATCGAAACACCACTTCATTTCCTTGATCACACATTTGACTAACACTCAATAGGTTATGCTTTAAACCATCTACATACTTAACATTTCCATGTTTAACCTTTTCTTTCAAGAAAACAAAACCTTTACCTTTTATGATAGCTGGAGTGACATTTCCAAACGAGACATTCTATTATTTTTCTAAGGCATTATATGAGTGAAGTTTCTCTTTGTCACCTGTCATGTGTTTGGAGCATCCACTATCGATGTACCATTGATTTTCTTGTCCTTCTGCATACAAGGCTATACCACATCTTTCTGTTTGAGATTATTTCCTTATCCATATCTGGGGATTTAATGGTGTTTGCTTCGTTTTAGGTGTTTGCCGAAATTTTCTCTTGCATTCAGATTCTTCATGACCAAAGTTGTTACAGATTGATCATTCTATTTCGTTTTCAAGAGGATAAAAGTTATTATAGGAACTTCTCTTGATTCCTGTTACATTCCTTTGATTTCATGCTTCTCTAGTCATGATGGTTTTGTAAGGAACACATGGAGTAGGTTTGTGCCAAAAATTATGACATTAAAAACATTGCCCATTAAAGAAGTCTCCGCGCCTATCAAATCTATTTACCTATTGATTGTAGTTTCTATTGATATTCATCTTTAGAGCAAATTGAGTATGATTTGCCTGAGGTTGGTTGTGGCTTCTATTGATATTCATCCTTGGAGCAAATTGAGTATGATTTATCGGTGATCAGGTTTATGCTTTTGCTGACGATTGTCATATTCTTCATTGGTCTTTGCTACATCAAGATAACTTTTGGTGGAGGTTGACGACTTCTATGATTGAGATGCTTCTTCAGTATATCCAAGACCTGTCTTAATCAAAGGAGAATGCTGGACTTTGATAATTTCATTTAAATTTTATGATCCTTTATCAAATCTAAGATTGAGAGATTTTGTTTTCTCAAGATCCTTTCTTAGACCCACAATTTCACATTCTAGTTTTTCACTTTGTTTTTCTTTTTCAGCAAGTTGGTATGTCAAGGTATATACGATCATATTATTTTCTTCTAAACATATTTTGAGTTTAGAGATTTCTTCATGAAAGTTTTCCTCTTCTAAAGCATCCCAAAAATCATCATTGTCATAAGCCATGAGAAGTCTATAATCATCAGTATTAGATAAACCATCACTATCCTCTTCTAAATTATCCCAAAAATCATCATAAGCCATGAGAAGTCTGTAACCTTATCTAGTTTCATCTTCATCACTATTAGATAAACCATCGCTATCTTCATGAGTATAGTAACTCCTCCTATTCACAACTTGTTTCCTATTCCCTTTTGCATATTCCTTTCCTTTTTCATATTTATCTTTAAGAGGACATCTGGCAGCATAATGACTGACTCTACGACAAGCAAAGCATTTGAAAGGTAGCTTACCTTTGAACCTTCCAAAATCCCATTGAATCTTTTTGATAAAATTTACCTCATCTTCTTCTTCTGAAAGTTGTCCTGATTCATTGTGTTCTTCCTTCTCTTTTCCTTTTGTTGAAGCTTTAAATGTGGCTTCTCTCATATCTGATGAACCTCCTTTTCTCATCTCAAAAGTAGTTAGGATTTCATGAAGATGTGTCATAACAATATTCTGCATATCTTGGTTTTCTTCTATGGTAGACACTTTTGATTCAAATTTAGCCGACAGGGATCTCAAAATTTTCCCAACTAAGGTAACTTCCTTTATTTCTTCACCCATGTTCTTCATACAATTAACAACCTCATCTATAAATAAGAAGTAACTAGCTATACTCTCATCACTATGCATCTTAAGAGTTTCATGTTGAATTCTGAGAGTTTGAAGCTTAGAATTTTTTACCTGAGAGTCTCCTTCGTAGCTCTGAACGATTTTGTCCCATATCTCTTTGGCTGACTTGAGTTGCATGACTTTGACAAACTCTGATTGTGAGAAACTTCCCAATAAAGTATTGACAACTTTTGCATTGGTTCCATATTGATTTTTACCTAATGTGTTTGTAGGAATTGTTGTTGGAAAATTATATCCTCCTTCCACAATTTCCTAGACATCTGTTCCAAGAGATTGTAGATAGGTTGTGGTTCTTATTTCCCAATAAACAAATTTGTTCCCATCGAAGATTGGCGGTCTGATGGATCCCATGCTTTTGTGATTATTCATATTGATGGATCTTCCTTCAAGTGATCAAGCTTCTTTTGAAGGCCCTGTTTTAACACCAGTTGTTGGAAATAATACTGAGAGGAGGGGGTGAATCAGTATTATTAAATCTATAATTTTTTCATTTCCATAGTCAAATTTATATACGCTACTTCATTGAGGGCAACTCACGTGTACATGAAACTATATTTAAGGCAACCAACGTATATCCAACAGACTTATGATTCAGTTAATTCATCATATGTTGATCTTTAATTAGTGCATGAGTACTTCTTTAACCATATAAATAGTAACCATATGCAGTAATAATAAAACAAACCATCACATATAAGAAACACACATGAACACCAAGATTTAAGGTGGAAACCTAATGTGGGTGAAAACCACCTGCTGTTGTCGTCTCTGTCTTATTTTAATAATAAGAAAATCTATTTACAATCTTGTACTAGTGCAGACTCATACGAGTACATAGGCTTCTACCTATAGAAGGTTGCAACCTTCTCTCATTCTCCAGCTTCTACTGGAAGGGAGCTACAACCTTGTAGCTCTTATATTAGCCAATATGTTTACTAGTACATAGGCATTAGCCTACACAAAATCTCCACACTTCCACCACGGACCACGTTTCATGAATGTTCAGACTGGATGCTCGTGGCACATATCAAAACATATGAAGACTTTGATTCATCAATAGCCCATCAGAAATTTAGAAACTCAAACTTCATCAACCAACATGCAATTAATCTGAAACAATCATATCACTATCATCAGAACACTGTGTTGAACCCAGAAACCTACATCAACATTCAGAACCAATTGAAACCTCAAAAATTCATGTGTCAGACTATATACGCTACTTCAATGAAGAAAACCTGCATGTATATGCTACTTCCTTCAATCCAACCAACGTATACCTCTAAAGATTCTAAATCATAAAATATCTAAATCACAAACTGTATCAACCAACAGTATACTAAACATCTATTGTCAACTTACAAAAATTTACACAGGCAAGCAACATAAAACACTTCTTCTTACTTATACAATCATTCAAATATCAACCTCCTTATGCATTTAGATTTACATTCAGATCTCAGAATACTTCATTGAAAGACAAAAGTAAAATAGCAACAACAATAAATCAACAATACTAATCTGATAGATCATTCATCTCTGAACATCAAGCCTTTCTTTTGTATACGCTACTTGAAAGAACGGAACTTGCGTGTCTACGCTCTTTTGCTGAGATGAAACTGTGTACAAATATGCAAATATTGACATAGAACTTTGCTGCAATTCCAGACTTTAGACAAACCTAGATCATGAGAGATAACGAATAAATCCTACCCTAGCCTAGCCTAGCCTAACCTAACCTAACCTAAGTTAGCCTAGCCTAACCTAGCTTAGCCTAACCTAAGCTAGCCTAGCCCAACTTAGCCTAACCTAACCTAACCTAACTTAATATGCCCTAACCTATCCTAACCTAACCTAACCTAGCCTGACCTAGCCTAACCTAACCTAACCTAACTTAATATGCCCTAACCTATCCTAACCTAACCTAACCTAGCCTGACCTAGCCTTGCCTAGCCTATCCTACCCTACCCTAGTCTAGCTTACCTTAGTCTATTCTTTAGTAGCCTACGCTAAGTTACTCTATTTCACCTTAGTCTACTCTATATTAGCCTAGCCTAGCCTAGCCTAGCCTAACCTACCCTAGCCTAGCATAATCTAACCTACCCTAGCTTACTTTAACCTAACTTAATCTATCCTAACATACACTGGCCTAACCAAGCCTAGACTACTCTAGCCTACCCTAGCCTACACTAGCCTAGCCTACTCTAACATAGCCTAGCTTAGCCTAACCTACTCTAGCCCAACCTATTCTAGCTAGGCCTAAGCTAGCATAACCTAACCTACTCTAGCCTAGACTAACCTAGCCTAACCTAAACTAATATACCCTATTGTAGCATAGCCTAGCCTACTCGAGCCTACTCTAGCCTAGCCTAGCCTAACCTAACCTAACATAACCTAACCTAACCTAGCCTAACCTAGTCTAGCCTAACCTAACCTAGCCTAACCTAACCTAGCCTAACCCATCCTAACCTAGACTAACCTAACTTTGCTTAACCTAACCTAGCCCAACCCAGCTTAGCCTAGCCTAAACTAGACTTGCCTAACCTAGACTAACTTGGCCTTGGCTAACCCGGCCTAGCCTACTCCAGCCCACCCTAACTTAGCCTAACCTAGCCTAACCTAACCTACTCTAGCCTAGACTGACCTAGCCTAATGCAAACTAACCCTACTGTAGTATAGTCTAGCCTACTTAAGACTACTTTAGCCTAACCTAACCTAACCTACTCTAGCCTAGACTGACCTAACCTAACCTAAACTAACCTACCCTACTATAGCATAGCCTAGCCTACTCGAGCCTACTCTAGCCTAACCTAGCCTAACCCAACCTAGCTTAGCCTAGTCTGAACTAAGCTAACCTAACGTAACCTAACCTATCCTAACCTAGACTAGCCTAACCTTGCCTAACCTAACCTGGCCTAGCCTAACCTAACCTAACCTAGCCTAATCTCACCTCACCTTGCGTAACCTACCCTTGCATAACCTAGCCTAACTTAGCATTGCCTAATCTATTATAGCCTAACCTATCGTAGCCTCGCCTAATTTAACCTACCCTATCTTACTATTTCCTAGCCTAGCCTAGCATACTCTAGCCTAGCCTACTATAGCCTAACCGAGCCTAGACTACTCTAGTCTACCCTAGCCTAACTTACTCTAACCTAGCCTAACTTAACCTAGCTTACTCTACCCTAACCTACTCTTAGGCTAGCCTAGACTAACCTAGCCTGACCTAAACTAATCTACCCTATTGTAGCATAGCCTAACCTACCCTACTCTAGCCTAGCCTAGCCTAAGATAAGCTAACCTATTCTAACCTAACCAAACCTAACCTAACTTAGACTAGGGTAACCTAACTTAAGTTAGCCTAACCTAACTTAGTGTAACATAGTCTAGCCTGACCTAACCTAACCTATCCTAACCTAGACTAACCTAGCCTGACCTAACCTTGCCTAACCTAACCTAGCCTAGCCTAGCATAGCCTAGCCTAGCCTAACCTAACCTAACCTAGCCTAACTCAACCTAACTTTGCCTAACATAGCCTTGCCTAACCTAGCCTAAGCTAAGCTAACCTATGCTAACCTAACCAAACCTAACCTAACTTAGACTAGGATAGCCTAACCTAACCTAGTGTAACATAGTCTAGCCTGACCTAACCTAACCTATCCTAACCTAGACTAACCTAGCTTGACCTAACCTTGCCTAACCTAACCTAGCCCAGCCTAGCCTAGCCTAGCCTACCCTAACCTAACCTAGCCTAACTTAACCTAACTTTGCCTAACATAGCCTTGCCTAACGTAGCCTTGCATAACCTAGCCTATCCTAACCTTGCCTATCCTACTCTAGCCTAACCTAGCCTAACCTAAGGTAGCCTAACCCAACCTAGCTTAGGCTAGTCTAACCTAACCTAACCTAATGTAACCTAACCTATCCTAAGCTAGTCTAGCCTAACCTTGCCTAACCTAACCTGGCCTAGCCTAACCTAACCTAACCTAGCCTAGCCTAACCTAACCTAACCTAGCCTAGCCTAACCTCACCTCACCTTGCGTAACCTACCCTTGCTTAACCTAGCCTAACTTAGCCTTGCCTAATCTATTATAGCCTAACCTATCGTAGCCTCGCCTAATCTAACCTACCCTATCTTACTATTTCCTAGCCTAGCCTAGCTTACTCTAGCCTAGCCTACTCTAGCCTAACCGAGCCTAGAATACTCTAGCCTACCCTAGCCTACACTAGCCTAACCTACTCTAACGTAGCCTAGCTTAACCTAGCCTACTCTACCCTAACCTACTCTAGTCTTGGCCTTAAACCTAGCCTAATATAACCTACCTAGCTAGACTAATCTAGCCTGACCTTAAACTAATCACCTTTATTGTAGCAAGCCTAACCTACTCGAGCCTACTCTTAGTCCTAACCTACCCTACTCTAGCCTAGCCTAGCCTAAGCTAAGCTAACCTATGCTACCTAACCAAACCTAACCTAACTTAGACTAGGAATAGCTTAACCTAAGTTTCCTAACCTAACCTAGTGTAAACAAGTCTAGCCTAACCTAATTCTAACCTAACCTAACCTAGACTAACCTAGACTAACCTAGCCTGACCTAACCTTGCCTAACCTAACCTAGCCCAGCCTAGCCTAGCCTAGCCTAGCCTAGCCTAGCCTAGCCTAACCTAACCTAACCTAGCCTAACTTAACCTAACTTTGCCTAACATAGCCTTGCCTAACCTAGCCTTGCATAACCTAGCCTATCCTAACCTAGCCTACCGTAGCCTAATCTAACCTACTTTAGTCTACCCGAGCCTAGCCTACCTTGCTCTAGACTACTCTAGCCTAACCTAACCTAGCCTAGCCTCCTCTACCCTAGCCTAATCTAGCCTACTCTAGCCTACCCTACTCTAGCCTGACCTACCCTACTGTAGCATAATCTACTCTACCCTACTCTAGCCTACCCTAACCTACTCTAGCCTAGCCTAAACTAGCCTTACCTACCCTAATCTATTCTAGCCTAAACTAGCCTTACTTACCCTAATCTACTCTAGCCTAAACTACTCTACCCTATCCTAGTCTACACTAGCATAGCCTAGCCTACTCTACCCTAGCCTAAACTAGCCTAGCCTAGCCAAACCTACTCTAGCATAGCATACTCTAGCCTAGCCTACTCTAGTCTAGCCTACTCTAGCGTAACCTAAGCTATTCTAACCTACCCTAACCTATCCTAAACTACTCTAGCCTAGCCTTACCTAGCCTAACCTACTCTAGCGTAGCCTAACCAACTGTAGTCGAGCCTAGCTTAACCAACTATAGCCTAGCCTAGCCTAGACCCTAGCCTACTCTGGCCTATCCTAGCTTGAACTACTCTAGCCTAGCTTAACCTAGCCTAGTATAGCCTAGCCTACTCTAGCCTACTCCAGCCTAGCCTAACCCACTCTGGCCTACTCTAGCCCACTCTAACCTAGCTGAGCCTAACCTAGCCTACTCTTTCCTAGTATAACCTAGCCTAGCCTACTCTAGCTTAGCCTAGCCTACTCTAGCCTAGCCTAGCCTAGACTACTCTACTCTAGCCAAGCCTAGGCTAGCCTACTCTACCCTAGATTACTCTTGCCTAGCCTAACCTAGCCTAGCTTACTCTAGCCTCACCCACTCTAGCCTACCCTAGCTTAGACTACTCTAACCTAGCCTACTCTAACATAGCCTAGTCTAGCGTAGCCTAGTCTAGCCCACCCTAACCTAGCCTAACCTA